>DWEG01000722.1:0-10191 GCA_018245845.1 Apyrrothrix hygieia | reverse complement strand
ATTATATTTGTTATCATGATTAGATTATTGATTAGTTGTCATTTTAATGATTGTACACCCCTACCCCTACTACTTATCTACACCTCTTCTACCTTAAGGTTGCCTGGAAGAGATCGCTCTGATAGCGATAGGGCCGCCTTTTGTATGCCTAGAATTTAAGATTATTCTGCTCACTTTTTATTTCTATCGGTGTACAAATAAAGAGAATAAATAAATAAATAAATACCTTGAAGAATTCCTTCTTTAATTGACTACAAACTTGCCTTGACTTCCAACGGTAGTGGGTGACTACCGTTGGAAGTCTATTCCATGGTGGGACGTATATCGAAACTGGTGAATCGTGGCCGTATACTGCACTCCTATGCCTACCCCTTAAAGATTATTACACGCGATATGTTATGCGGCCAATTTTTATAGTCATAAACTCAATAGATATCTGCTATTTATGAAGATGGACCTACATGCTCATTCGTATCATGTGTATAAAAGTAGCTGGCTACATAAAAAGGTAGATAATGTGTAAAACTTCTCAGTGGAAAAAAACCGAAATGTCACAGCCGAGTGACCTTCTCGGAGCCGACACGCGGTTCTGAATGAGCGGTCAAAGCGGCTCACTCGCTCGCTTTGATCCCGCTCTGCTCCTCCGGGACTTAGATTATTCGTATTAATCTAGAACGCCTGTGCATTTGTTACAAGAAGCTATAAAGTACACTCGGGATTTTTTTTCCGACCCTTTGATCGTTACACTGCCTGGACACGGGTCTCCTCTCAGAATGAGAGGGTTAAAACAGACTGTTACGCTGACCAAATGCGAATCGGCCGACTTCACACGCCTGAGAGAACATTTTTCTTATTACGATAAAACTATATAAAGAAGGAATTTGCAGGAAACGTACTATTCTACGGGATAGGAGGGCAGGCCATTCGCGTAGACTCTAACACTATACGAGTACATATTGTCAATGATGTCTCCGTTCATAGCCAGTCACGAGCAGATTATACAAAAAATATAAAATAAACGTAACAACGTCTGTAACCCCCGAAGAGGTACGCAGAGGAGTGTAATACACCAGCAATTTTCACCAGTTACGTTTATATCACATTATGTAATAGGTGGTGAGCCTATTGTCATACACTGGGCACAAATACAGACTCCGAGCCGCTACTAAAATTTTCTATTAGATATAAAATAGATTATATAAAAGCAACACGAATGTACCGACACCACCTGATGTAATTGGAAAATGTACACTAGCTTGTACATGCGTCATAGCGTCTGAATCTTCGTACATCATTAGTAGAGTCCTTTTGTACAGTTTTCAGTCTCTTTAATATTGTACTGGAACACCATTGTAGAAGGAAGGTAAGGGAAGAAGGCAAAATACAAAAATGGTTATATTCCTTAGTAACATTGAAAAATGAAAGGATTTTTTCCATAATCCGTAAGACCGCCCGATATTTGTATTTTTGCCATCCAGAAATACACTTCTTTGCACCTTTCTCATAGTTTACATGCATTTCTCATTGTGTACACGCATTTCTCATTGTTTACACGCATTTCTCATTATTTATATGCATTTCTCATTGTTTACATGCAATAATTTATGAATAGTACAATTAATTGAAATTAATTTGCAATATACACAATAAAATATTATTTCATTGTTAAGCTGTAAAGGTACAGATTTCTCCAAAAAACATCAGCTACCGGTACAAAATGAGATTTATTCCTTGACAATGAGTAATCCGACTTTGCTTGCGCGATGTAAGCGGTTTAAATCGACTGTCAAGGGAATTTAAACCCAAAGCATCTTCATTAAGATACCAAAATGTTTTTGGCTTATATCGTTCTTTCTCGTTCATAATCTGGTTACAGTGGTTAACCACTAAAGCGATTGAGACGGTAATGGTTTGTAATAGTATTGAGAAAAAGGTGGCTAATTTTTAACAATTCGTGCATGTGAGACGTTCTGTTCGTATCTTTGTGAGAATTTACACTTATGCACTCGTCTGTACAGTTGGTTCGTTCCGATCAAAGGACTTTTACGCTGTAAGGCTCCTTTGAAACACATTCAGTAAGGATTATTTCTCATTGTACATTTACACTCTGTAATGACTATTTTTTATTACAGAATTGCTGTTTGCTATTTGTCATTTATTAAATCCTCAGTGTGTGTAGTTTGGGATCGTCGTCTCTATTGTCCGGAATCAAATGGCTGTGTGTGGATGTCTTAAGATGTGTTTACACATTTGAAACATTTTTCATGAAATACTGAAAAAATATGTTTCTTCAGTACATTCTTCAGTATTCATTTACATTTGTTGTCAATATGTCTTTATATTTTATATTTCGAAAACAAATATATAACTACAATTATTAGGATTTTAATATAATTGTTTGCGTGACTAATAGTTTCTACAGCTTTAATTTCTGTCCATATATTCATGTCTGGAATATTATTATACTGTACATACATTTATAATACTTACTGCCTCGTATTGGTTGCAAGCCGGACTGCCGATCGAGAGGTCCTGGGTTCTAATCCCGGGTCCGGTACCACTAGATTTTTCTAATTTAGATTTTCTAGTAGTGGCTCGGAGTCTGGATTTGTGCCCGGTATATACAAATAGACTCACCGCCTATTCCATAATAGAACGTAAAACGTAACTGGTTAAACGTGGGAGTGTACTACACTGCTTTGCCTTCCTCTTCGGGGATTACGTGCGTGATATTACGTTACATTTATAATATATGCTTGGAAACTGGTCAGTATTTAGAAACCTTGGATGGATAGTGTACAGTCGAGTAATCAACGCAAAATAATGAGATATTCAATTGTGTATAAAGTTAACAAACACTCTTTTAATGGCGTATAGTCGAGTACTCACATAAAACAATAATTTATTTATTTATATACTTGTGTACATTCTTGTATTCAATAATAGCCTCTGCCCTAATTCTTAATTGTTTACATAAACAGGAACATATGTATTTATAACGTTGTTTTATACTTGTGGATTCCCAAACACCCTCCGCCTTGATAGCTGATTGTTCCGCTTATAAATGAATACATTTAGCTGATAAAGTGATTTTAAATGCCTAAAACATACCTTCTTCTCACTGTGAGCTGGCGTGCGATCAGCAAATTTATCGCTTAAAAACGTTTTGGGTCAATGCACACACGGACGGCTAATCCTAAAGCCAGTCTACAGAGACAGATAGTTGATAACGAGAAATGCATATGTATATATATTTTTAAAAGAGTATATTGTATAGATAATTAACAATTATCAATTGTATAGATAATTAACAATTATCAACAATTCTAACAATAATCACAGAACAAACGTAGTCATCACACAAATATTTTATTGTACTGGATTTACAATTTGTGGTCCAACATTTAGGGTCACTAGACATTGGACCAACAAGTCAGGCAACGAAATTGTCATTCAATTTGTGTACCGTCGCACCAGCTCCCTTACGGAGTAGGCAGAGACTACCAAATGCTAAACATTTCTAACCTTACAAGCCCGTCCATCTGCATTCATCAGTTTCTGCATATACCATGCCGTTTTTGAATACTTATGACACCAGTAATATGAATAAAAGCAGCACTGATACTCGCAATAAACAATTTGAATATTACAATAATCACCTAAACTTGTCCATGTCTGTAAATATGTGTATGTATGCAAAGTTGTATGCAGTGGTTGGAAACGAAGAGTTGAAGACGAAGCTCAGTGTTATGCTATTAGAGAGACCTACGTCCAGCAATGGACGGAAACCGGTTCATAATAACAATGATAACGTCTACGTATATTTTATAATTTCACTCGTTATAAGTCTATCGTGATGAAACTGTACCAAAACGGATTTAATTCCGCATATTGTAATTTCAAATTTAGAGGCGTTTACCTTACGAGTCCCAATCTGCGATTCAATTGAGAGGTGGCATCGTGAGGTCATTGTATCAGATTTCAAGGACTGTGTACCTATTACGGGAATCTGTGATACGACGCAAAAATATAAACCCAAACCGTTGGTTCATAACTGAAAAAGGTTAATAACTGTGAAAAAGTTGGAGGCCAATAAATTTAGTTCAGTCAACCATGAGTAAGTAAAAAAATTATTAGAGGTGGTTAAATAAGGTCAGTGAAAAATTATGTAAATGTTGCGCAAATCAACAGGATGTGGATAAATGCAATTTTTAAGAACGAGTCTCAGGAATAGCATAATTATAAGAATATCATCATCGTCATCAGTCCGTTTCAGTCCACAGCTGGTCATAGGCTTCACCTAATGAGCGTCTTCACGCACAGTCTTCGACTTGCCGCATCCAATTTCTGCTTCCGTTCTTTCGCAAATTGAGTATAATATGTTAATTAATGGTATTTAATTAAATAAATTGAAGTCTAGTGTCTTATTGATTCAGTGATGACGTATTCCTGACTGTTGGCCCGAGGGCGAGGGCTGTGTCAAAAAAACTTCTGTGAATTTTAATTAGATTTTAACTTTTACCGATTGAAAATAACTGTAACAAAAACATGAAATATTGAATATTAGAATAATTGCGACCATGCAGTATACCTTTCCACATTCAAACTAACATTCGTCTGTGAACATACACGCGCGTTACGTAAACGAATTCTTATTGCAGCCGCGCGTCTTATGTTCTCTCGCTGCGGTACACTCGAGAGCGACATATTCAGGGAGCACAAAGACGGAACCTTGCTCCACTTCCCGCACAGCGGCTATTAGGATGTGTGTGTTTCTATTACGTACTTGGTCGTGCGGATAAATATGTTTCTACAAACTCATTGCCACTTGCCTCGGTATTGTTATACGGAAAAGATGAACGTTCGGTTCGCAAGAGTAGAACGGGGCAGAACTAACCTGGTGTGACGCTGTAATAATAATACATATGTGTCGTTGTAATAGATAAAATTGACACACAACGACATACAAAAACGTCAGCAACACCATCATTTTTAAACCCTCACATCATTCCACTATTGGTCTCCTCTTATTAAATAGGTTTAATGCCATAAGCGTTTTCGCTATGTTATTTTAAATTGTAATCTCTTTTAAAGACGGCAACGCATTGGCCATTTGGATGGTGCAAAAATCCATAGACGACAGTGGGCACTTACCACCACCTAACTCCTAGCAACGGGCATGGGTGGTGCCCATGGAGGAACCATGATCATTATTATTATTATACTATCACGCCATATCCTACACTTGGTAGTCAGAGAGTACCGAGTACCAAATATCTTCACCCTTACAGACCTGACGTACTTCTTCTGCATTCATCATTCTCTTCAGAACATTAATACTTTGTGTATTAATGTTCTGTCTTTTAATATTTATATTCCAACTATGAGCCTATAACATAACATCACGCTTGTATTTCTCTGAAGGAGTAGACAGAGAAACGTAATATGTACTTTCATATTTCACCAGTTATGTTATTCGTCCCAAGGAATAGGGGACGAGATTATTGCCAATGAGCATGATGTTATTGCCAATTTGTAATCAATAATAGTGCGATGCGGGCTTTTTAAGGAACTAGTTTCCACTGCACAAAGCCCGTGGCGCCTTCGTGCGAGGTAGGTGGAACTGCGCGCTGTCTCACTTGAATGGTACTGAAAGTGGGTTAGAGCTCTTGACATTACTTCCTTTGTAATCTGATACACTCCAGCGGGGTGGCTACTCGCTGCTAATACACTGATACACACGAGGAAAAGTAGACTTCTGGTTTAATTAAAAGTTTTAACTTTCCACTATCGGATTTAGCTTTCCTCTTCAAAACAAAATATTATATTATTCACCTTAATACATATTAACCGACCAACTCCTGCAATCCTGTTCGAGATTAATTGCAACTGTCCATCCGTGGCAGTGGCTAGTCCTGACTGCTGCCTACTTGTGTGCTAATCTTTTCGCAATAAATCAAACGAGGAGAGTTAAAGCCACGGGCTGTCACGCAGTTTTCCTTCGCCATTATTTTTAAAGCGTATAAAACTTTGTAGTGCATGCAGGGTTTGAACCCTAGATCCCTAGAATGCGAGGCTCAAATATGAACACCTACACTAACACTATGTACTAACTGATTGCGTTTTGAATATACTGAATATCACATTTTGAATACAGCTAACTAGCAAATAAATCTACTGCGCAAAACCAGTGCTATCCTAGTGTTCAAGATTAGTGTCTAATAGCATGAGATCGGAGCTTGAAATCAGTGGACCTCTTCCATAATTCCTCACGCCCTCACTTTACGAAATTATACATGCGTATTAATTAGATATGTACTACTTTGTTAACGTTCTAGACTATATTAACTTAGCATAAAACACTCCCTACTCTCAATGTCATCATCTTGCGGTGACACGTGGGGGCGGAGTGTTGGAAACTGGAGCGCCGACAGCACATCCGCCAGGGCTTGAGTAAGTATGTGTACGTACTTAGTTCGCGACAGGTGATCATGTGCACCCACTTCAACAGTACCGTATATACATACATGGGCACTTTATATACATAGGTAAGGCGCGACTTCGATATTTAAAAGTGCGTTAGTCGATTTGCGTGCGTTAGTTAGCTTATTTGAAGTTTCAACTTTAAACTTGGTAAGGGTTAAACTGGATATTTAATTATTTTTGTAATTAGTTTTTTTGATGTGTCCTTGTAAAGGCAAATGCTGTTTAAAATATCTTGTGGGCATGTTGTAGAAACTAATGTCTTTTTTAAGTTGGACTACATATACGAGTATGTCGGAAAATACGGCTAAGGAACTGATATGTAAATGGAAAATTTATTTATTCAAAATTCAAATTGGAGTGTCGATATTGTTATTCATAGTATCTTTGAATACCTACCAGTTTTATACATTTACGTATTTCTACTTAAATGCAAGAACCCAACGCGAGATTCGTCAGTTCCTTGTCAGCGGTTGTTTGTTTAGGATGTCGCGTTCGGTGCCAATCTCCGGCCGTATTTACTCCAATTATATCCCCTGCACTGCTATTATGCGATTGTATGGGGTGGTATTTTTTCAACCCCTGAATGTCACCGACAACCACAGAACTAACAACGACAACCACAGACATTAGTTTCATAGAACAGGTATACATAGACATAGCGTTGATACAAATTTGAGATTCCTCAATAAATGAACATTATTGGCTGTCATACATAGGACAGACACTGAGTACATTAAAACGTCACTCATTTTCTCTCTCTCTAAGGAACACTTGGAAATAAATTGTCACAGATTGTGACATACCATCTATTGTGTATTCTTACGTTTTATTAATGTTGTTTCGGAACGGATAACAGAAGGTAATCGAAGTTAATGGGAGAAAAAAGCTTTTCGTCTACGAATGGCCACGATTAGAATTGTTTCCAGACAATCTAAATATTGTACACTTAAATACGAGAGAAAAACTTTTATGATGTACCTATTACTGGAAACCGTTGCTAGTAATACCTATACTTAGTTAAATATGACAGTAAACTGAAACATTCGGGTAATGAAAAATACGTTTTTAATTAAGATGATTTCAATTCTTCCCCATAAAACATCACTTCAGATCAGCCACATCTACTGAGTATGTGATCTGTGGGGAAAATATAATATTTGTTATTTAAATGGCGCAGGTAGAACATAGCGTTTCACTTGTTACTGCTGTTCCGTTGCGAGCAAATAACGAAAATGGCGACCGTGGAGCAACAGGGCGGATTTGACACAAGATTGTTATTGCATTAATTTAGATGCAAGCCGCAGTGTACATACAATATTTTTTGTGTTTGAACAACGACTCGATTATATTTCATATTAACAGTACAACGCCATTGTTGTCTATGTTGCAGGAGATTTTTTTGTCTATTACAACCTTCGAAGAGGAACGACTGATGAAATTTAACACTAAACGCCTTGGTAAAAAGATTGTCAGAAGGCCAACGTTCCCGAGGTCGACCAGCCACAAGATGGACAGATTTTATAAAATCTTCTACGAAATGCTCTCTTAGGACAGGGACAAGTGGAGAAGTCTAGCAAATGCCGCAACCAACCCACCAGACGATCCATAACCACGACTACTCCGCCAGGAATATGCGACTGAGAAGAAGAAGAACTCTATTTACTTCCAATTGTAAACCTTTTATCACGCAATTATTTTTCGTAATTGGTGCTAGTGCTTGTAACTGAGATGGTGTAGAGCTAATTAATACAGCGTCATGAATTTGCAGGCACTTTTCCCCCAAGTTACTCATACGTACTCCCACGTTGCACGCTTTGGAAGCATTTATTCAAATATATATTATAATATGATAAACATCTCGTAATGTTGACGTAAAACCAAGGCGACATGCTGCCATCCACCCACGCGCATTGTTGAAAGTGCATGTGTGTAGACCGCACAGTCTGTTCTAGTAAAATGTCTCTAAGTTCCATCCAGATAATCCTGTCAAATATCTTTTTTCAATCCACCAAACCGCAATTTGGTTAACTGCTATACTTCTTTTGATCATCCCGCAGATACTAATGAACCTATTGCAGTATTTTATGTGGTCATATATTATAATGAGACTCAAAAGTCATTTTTACGAATTAGGTCTTTCATTTCTGCGGGAGCGTGAGTGCAGTGGCAGGGAATAACAAGACAACATGTGTAAACCTTACAAGAACTATAACATTTTCTTATTCTGGTATCGGGCCGTTATAAGCTACGCTTTTTACGTACCTAAAGAATATGTGTCGACAAGTTGGCTGTCAACAGGAACATGGAATATCCGCGCGATCCTGACGGCGAGCAGGTCTAGTTGCGTGGTGATGTGACTCATGAGGACAAAGAACAACATGTCCCCGGCCAGCATGAACCATATTGTGATAATGCCTGGAGAATCAGAAAGCACATTTAATTAATAAAAAAATATTTATGAAATATGAGTACAAGGACTGTTTCCGAAGATTAATGAACTCGGTTTGGTTGATACATTTTACTAATTTTTATCAGAAATTCCAAGGAGTAACAATATCGACTTTTTCGGCATGTCTGCAATCCATAAATTTATATGTCATCTAATCTTTCAAATAAAAAATCTGAAATTGACACCGTATCGTGGCCGTACAGATATTATACATAGAGTGGGAGAGCCAAGCAAAAAGTCGTTTCGTCGATAGAGGAGAAAGAGAATGAAATTGTTACTCGTGTCTCTCTTTAAAGAGAGTCTTGTCTCTCTTTTCAGAGAAACAGCAGCAACTTCGCATGTCAATTACTGAAGAAGCCAATCAGATACGATTATATAACGGAAGAAGCCAATTAGGTACGATTATATAATCGCAGCCGTCATTAAAGAGAGACACCAAACTTTTCTCTCTAGCTCTTTCTATCAGGACATTTTTATTTATATATTTATTAAAATTTTTGTAGCACCTTAAGCTAAGGGTTACAAGAGTGTACTGAATGCTTAATGGCATTTTCTGCCAACCCACCTTGGGTGATGGATAGCACATGTGGTAGGTGTATTTTCACTTACATACGCGCTTATGGCTCGCTACTCTATCTATAATATCTCAATGATCGTGGCTTTTTTATGTGAAAGCAACCATCGTCGCAGAACGATTGTCTCTATTTTCTGTCACTGTCGGGAGATTCTGCATTATGTTGTGGTTGTATCCGACGCTAGTGTCTGGCGGATTTATCTGTTTAGTATTATTTCTACCTATTATACCTATTTATACTTATGATAAAATATACTAATTAAATTAATATAATTTGTAGACTAAACGACGACTTATTATAGGGATTCATTAAAGATTATTATGTGATTTGTTACGTACAATGCCAAGTTTGCAGCGCTAACATGATCGGATAGATTCCATCTCGGAACGGGTCGAATGGCATCCAGTAGAAGAAGGACAGAGTTAACGGCACGTCTTTTCCAAAGAATCGTTTCACAATGTTTATGAACGGCGGAGATGTGAAAATCGTGTGCAATGCAACGTGGCACCAATAGTATACTGAAATATTATACGCAACTTAAAATTAACAAATCATATCTATAATAAAATAATTGAGAACCAAACAAAAGGAATTTTCTATATATATTTATCTAGTACAAGATGTCCGAGTCATCCAACTGAAATTAAACTTCAATAACATCTCTGTTATATTTAGCATAGC
>DWEG01000721.1:0-10191 GCA_018245845.1 Apyrrothrix hygieia | reverse complement strand
TCGATAAAGATACACACCTATGTATATTTGTCAATAGATTTACGTACGTATGTAGATAATTTTACGTCCGTGGAACACAAAAAATGTTCGTTCTCATAACAGCGACGCTTTATTTGATGGTAATCGAACCCATAACCTTTGGCTCAACGGTTAGAGTTGCTGAGCAGCGAACTTGCGGGCCAGTTAGATATTATTTTATTAGGCTAGCGTTTGGCAGCGATCATGCCTGATGAGAAGGTTCAAGGCGTCTTAACTTGGATCTCGCATAACTAGAAAAATTGTACAAATAAATAAAAGTAAACACATATGACTACTTGTAATACTCCCACATCCTTTAGTTAGGAGATTACATTTTCCTAGTACAAACGTATGTCTCACCTGTGTGAATTTGAGTCTTTATATAAATTTATGAGTAAGCCTCATTAAAAGTAACATCCGTTAATTTCAGGTGTTATAAATTTACATTCTAATTGTATCCATAGGTTAATGATAAAAATATGATTTTTTGTACTCTTCAATGTTAGATAATTGTATTCTTTCAAAAAATCGATTCGTCACACTCATTTTAAGGCTAAATTAAGAGGAGTTGCGTGTCAGTTTGTATGTTTTAAATAAAGACCTTAAATCTAATTATTTTTCAAAAAATGTAATATGATGCCTGTATTCTCCGAAGATGTAGGCAGTGCAGTGGAGTACATTCCCACGTTCCACCAGTTACGTTTATATTCCACAATAGAATAGGGGGTGAGTCAATTGACATGTACCGGGCACAGATGACATGACATACACCGGGACCCTGAGCCATCACCAGAAATTGTAACTAAAAAATCGAGACAGTAATACTGTCAACTGTCTAAATATTGAATTAATTTAAAAAAAATGTAACAATAAAAGAGAGTTAAAGAGTTACTAAAATTTCGTGTTTCCGCCCTTATGGAGCCTACCTAAATACACGTTAATCAAAGTTTATGGACAATTGTACCAAATACCATAGTTAGCTGTAATAACACCATACTGGAGTGGCGTCGCAGAGTGTCTTCCAGGCCTGCTTTAGTTCTTAAGCTATGCGTTCCAAGCTATGTGATACAAAAATGGTGGCAGTCTGGAATCTCTTAATATAAATGTAATATTCGCAAGAAACAATGAAAATAATTATAATCTACTTTTTCTTTCGCTCATTATATTATCAATTCACAGTCATCAAATAATATTGATTCTCATCTTATCAAATGATAGATCTGTACCATATGGCTCTTGCTGTATGTATGCCATTACTCCTTTCATGTACGTCTGTAGAACTTAACCGCTGACTGCATGCATGTTTTGGTGAAGACCGAGAAAAAGGATTTCAAAAATATATGCGTATCGCCTTGAAAAGTGTAGTTCTAATTTGGGACAATTGACACGGGATTTGTCTTAGTGAACTGTGCCAACGAGACCGACAAATAGAAATCGTTATTAAGGCGGGGCGGGACGAGCGCCAACCAATCCCCCGACACCAATAAGTACCTCCTCTTGAAGACATCTCCGAACACAAAAATCTGGAGCTCTTATTTTGTATCTTCATTCTTACGAGCTTCGCAATGGCCCGCGTCCTTTGCCTGTTTCTGACATTTACAACTTTGCACATTACATACGAACGATTTATAAGCTCGTGCATTATGTTTTGTTATTTATAAGTAATCTTGTAATATACAAATATTAAATAAGCATTATAGTGGTAAAATTTCTAAGAAACCAAACATGTAATTGTCACCCCAAAATACAATTATTATTATGTTTAATTACAGTAATTTACCTTTAGTCTCTCATGTTATTTTCAATGCGTGAGTGGTTTTGCCAAGAACTATGACAGTTTTTTAACTACAGCAAATTACTTTTAACTATTCATTTTCTTTTTATTGTCATGTAATCGTTTTGGGATAATTTTATCATGACAAAATTGACTAAGTCCAGTTACACATTTTTCTGAAAAACTTTAATAACTTTTACACCGAAGAGACTAAATTTCCCTATTTTCCGTATATTTCGTTATGAATGCGAAATTTATTCATTGTTCTCTTTATTCTATATTTATATAGGTATTCTAAAAGTGTCAGACTTTTACAAAATCAACGAGATCGATGCTCATTGCTACTTTCTTGACGTCATACAGTTACGTATCACGTAACCCGATATGTCTATGTTACAGACGTCCGGAGAAGATTTATACTTGGAAGGCGAGAACGATGCGGCTAACGAGTTCCTGGAGGTCCACGAAGAAACCGGCATCGCCGCGAGTCTTCATCGACTGAAACGACAACTCTCGACAACCGTAAATCGATTAATACGAGGTAAAAAGTTTTTCTTAAACTATGCGATTGTCATGTATACACCCATATCTGGCAAAAACGTCTTATTATTTTATTTCTGTTCTGAAATTTAAAGATATATATCAATAAGCCTTTTCATTATCTTTTTAACGGATTTTCTATTCCAAAATTTACAGCCTGTGGAAAATTTACCGCAATCGTAGACGTGTATATATAAGTATAGATTTTGCCAATACAATATGTATTCTCAAAATTTTTATCTTCACGCCTGTATTCCCCTAAGGATAGTACGCTCCCACAATCTGGCTGGGACATTCTATGTCTCACCACCACCATAGGGGTGAACCTATTGCTATATACCGGGCAGCACAAATCCAGACTCCGAGCTACTACTAGAAATTTTAAGTTAGAAAAATTTGATAGTATCTGACACGGAAATCGAACCCATTACATATGTAATAAATAGATTGAAATTGTGTAATACATACCGTTTACTAGGGTTTCCATTACATGTTTCAATTGTAATGTCTCAAAATTTTGGGGCCCTGTAAATATCATCTAATAATGCCATCAAATTATACAGATATAATTATAATTAATAAAGATAATTTATTAGTACCTGCCCAAAGATGTCTTGTACATTTTAAAGACAAACGTCCATTCACAAAATTTGAACTTTTGATATAATTATGATATAGGTAATTTTTTTTATTTCCCGCTATGAAAATCCAAATACATTGATACATGAAACAAGAACATAGCGGGATATTCCAGGAAAGACCAGCAGGGTCAATCTTCTGTTTTATTATATAACTTTAGCAGACTTTTACAAGAAATTGGCTCATACATTGTTTTGTTTCCTGTATTACAGAGGTTACTCCATCGACACTCTTTCTAGACTTCAATACTGAGGATCCCGTTGCTGGAGGCGATTTGGATGACGGGTGAGACATAAGACAAAACTTTGTTAGAACTCGTAAGCCGCTATGGACACTCATTTCTATTGGAAACTGGGAGGCCTAGATATTCTCTTCCGCCCTGCTGGACTATTGACTCAAATATTCTTAACTGACATATAAAAACAAGAAAGTTTTTAAAGCTCTTAAGAAACTCAATTGTTTTCGATAAGGTTTAACGATTGGTACTGTTACTATACTGGTAACTGTTCATAAGGTCTCAACTGAGACATCGCTCATCAAGAAATACAAGTATGGACGCGTCCTATATCAAAATAGTGTAAATATAAGCTCCTTAAACGCTTACATATAAGCTTCTAAAGTTTAAGAGGGCAATTATTTAGCCTTAACTTGTGCTATTGTCTGCTAGCAGTGATAGTGGTACTACCACTAAATACATATTATACAGAAGTAGTGCTTTGTGTGTGCAGAGTTAAACCAGTGTTAGCAATACATTTACAGGTATTGTAACTAATGCATTATACTCGCACTTCCATTGATTTACATTTTGTGATTCAAAAAATCGATTATATTGCGTATCAATATCTACTACATTTTGTTTTTTATTTAAACTATAATTGTATTTTCATTTTCCATTCCAGAGACGACGACTTCGGCACTGACCACGGCTCGGCGTCGTCCGTTTTAGTTGAACCCGAACCTAAAGAAAGTGAGTTTAAAGCGATTTGATGTTTTCACTTACCACAGTAAAGGTAATTTAATCATGAATACCAGATACCAGCTACCAGCTACTGGCGGAGTCAGAAGTCACCGAAACCGGTGTGCATATATGATTAATAAGTTAATCAATATGAAGAGAGTTATGGATGTATAAGAAGCACGGCAGGTCTGTAAGGATAGAGATATTTGGAACTCAGTGCTTTCAGCCTCACCCGTAATGGACCTGGCGTGAAAATATGTGTTGTATTGTAAAATCATCAATAATTTTAAATTACCATATTATAGATCATTCATATTCGAACATACATTTCTTTTCGGTCACAAACACTTTAGATTTTGTGGGAACTCATTATCCTCCATAAGCTCGATAATGATACTCCTCCGAAAAAGCTCGAAAGGCGTAACTAATGTATCTGTCGACAGCAACTAGAAATGTTAATAAGTAGCTAAAAGTGTTATCGGAACTACTAATAAAATGATTAACTATTTTATTATCAACGCAACTTAAGGGAAACCATGATTTATGGGCTACGAGGATCATAAGCTTCACACTTACTACTTCTGCAAGTTTAGTTCGATAACTCCGGAAAGCCCGTAGCCATTCCACCCAGATGATCTAGCATGATCTAATTAGCAGCAGTAAGAATTAATGGCCTAGCCGAGCGTCGGATAATTTTAAATGGCCTTTGAGGCCTCCAACTATCTTTGTTAAGATAGTCCGAACCGAGACCGCTTGTTTCACGTTGCTGCACGTTGTTTCAAGTTTGTTCATTCGTCCAAACACCGACTGCACCTTACGCTTATTTTATTATACTGATCACTTCAGCGTTACGCGCTCTTCCAAGCTCAAATACAACCAAATGAAAAGAAACGTTTCTGTCTAAATTTAACATGACGTACGTTAGTTGCGTTAATTAAATTAAAAGCGATTGATAGTTATTATTCCTGGGTAAAATCTAAAAAGGATTCGAGTAATACTTTTTAAAATAACAGTGATCGTAAAGGTAGATCTGTAAAAACTTAGTTAAATGTTGTCTTGTTTATGGCCAATCATATGTACATATTAATCTTGGTGACCGCTCAGTATTGGGTGGAAAAAACGAAATACCGATTTAATATACCGAGAAATAACGCTTTTTATCAAAACAACAACTAAAGTTTTTGTTCTTTTTTTTTCAGAGACCGTTAGGGTGACATTCGTGGTTATGGAGCCTTACCAGTCGAATTACTCCAACAGGGACTCGCCAGAGTTCCAGAAGTTCTCAACATCTCTGGCCGATGCGGTCAACGGCCTGTACAATGACCTGCCAGGCACTCACAAAACTAGTCTTGTGAGAATACAGTAAGTTTATATTATATCAAAGAATTAAATATTGTGATGAACATTGGGACATATAATTAACGTTGAGGAAATCGTGTTTGATGGTATACCGTTTATGGCACGCTGCGGCACGTAGATGCTGATTACAACGCGCTGAAGTTGGTCGGCCATCGACGCAATTCGTATAAAGGCTATTTCAGATAAGTCGATAGTCACCATCAACTTGACGACTGGAACAGGCAGTTAGGTTAACAAGGCTATTTATCTAGTCCTAGAAGAGTAAATGTATAGATGGAACGGTTCGCTGACTTTATGACTGGGGTAGATTCTCTCCGGGCATGGATAATAAACTGGACGACAAAAGTACATGTATCGAATAGAAGGAAGGAAGCCAATTACCAGATGTCACCACACCAGCTACATCGAGGACACAACAGACACCGGTGACATGCCTAACGTGGAGCATCCAAGGAAGTGAAAACGTTGTCGTGAGTGGGGCGAGACCATTCGATTCCGGCTTTGGTTAAAGAAACGTTAAAAGGTTGAAGAAACTACTCTGAAACTCCATGACATCAATGACGAGTGCTCAATAAAATGGGACGGCAGTTGTTAGAATCCCAGAAGAATAGCGAATCATGTACATGGTTCCGATAAACAATTATTTGAATTAATTGAATTACATTGCGGTCAACTACAAAACTAGTTATTTACTGAATATCCTAACAATTAACAAGCAGTTATACAATTTTTTTTCGAATCGTAGATCCAACAAAAATTAATAACAAGCATATCAGCTAGTCGTCTTCCTTATTGATTAGTTTATTTTATATTATGAGAAAGTAATTATAGTTTCAAAACGTAAAGAAAACGTAAAAACAAAGAACGTAAATTCCAAATACATTTAAGCAACGTTTAGTGATAAGGAAAATAAAGTGTTAGAATTCTGACTTTGGCATACTTGTAAATGACTATTATTAAATTATGGTTATTAGTAATATTATGGGCTTAAATGGTAGAGTAATAGATGTTCGTTTTTTTTAACGTTTTCAGATCGAGACCAACTGACGAGTTCTCCTGTAAAGTAACGCTCGACATAGTCGCAATAGGCTACGAGGATACGGATAAATTAATAAACTTGCTGAAGGACAAGATAAAGAATACGGGAACATTGGGACCGTACACAGTCAAAGATTCGGACTTCAGTTCCATTGTCAATGATTCAGGTATGCTACACTGAAAATATCTTACCGATTATAAATTTCACCTGAGACTTTAATCCAGGAAGCTTAATTTTATTTAAAATGACTTATATCACTTGATAATGTCTGCTAATAATAAAAAATATTTGAAAACGCCTTGCATGCAAGTTAAAAACGTTGTGACACGAATAATTTCTATCGATACCAACATTCCATGACCATTATGTGTATGGTTTAATTTCGAGAGTCTTTGTGAACATTTTCTTCTAAGGGCTATCAACTCGACACAACGTTGGCTATAGATATTATCATTTAAGTAGCTAAATTAAATAATGGAATTATTAGTAGAAGTACTAAGTTCTGTGAAAGTAACTTTTGCATAGGTTATAACCCACATATTGACACGTGCGCGCATGACGAGTTTCAATGCAACTCCAATGACTGTTTGCCCGTGTCAGCGCATTGTAATGGGATATATGATTGTGCAGATAGAAGTGACGAGGAAGACTGCCCGCCAGGTATTTTAATTTTTTTTGGTTAATTTTTTGTTTTCTTTTTGATTTAATTTTGCAGAGTAATATTATATCTATAATTAATATTGTCTGACATGAAAAAATAATTAAAAGAATAACTTAATAACACCACAGATTTCGATTCAAACATAGATCAAGAGCTGGTGGAATTGGAGACGACCACCCACGACCCATGCGTAGGATGGCTCTGTCCTAATACTGTAGACTTCATAATATGCCGTGAACTAAGATGCGATGGTACCCAAGATTGTCCGGGTGGTGGCGACGAATTAAATTGCCCCGATAGAAGTGGTATGATGGCGACTTATATTACTTTATTTAGTGTAATGTATGAGAAGTAAAACACAAAATGTTAATCAAATTACCATTTCGCATTTTTTAATTTCTTTACTATTTACTAATATAACAACTTTTTTCGAATAAAGTCGATGGACGCGTGTGTTCTAAATGAATAATGTAATGAAATAAATAAATATGAAAATGATCGGAACGCAATAACTACTATCATAAGCATTATTACTCTTTTACAAACTTTCCAAACTTACGTTAACGTTGATATTATTCTTGTTTTAAAAAGTTTTTCTATTATTAATTAATTTGCTTCTTTCATTTGTCTTTGGTCATTTGTTTTCTTTGTATTTTTTAATGTTTTTTATTTTGTATTTTTTATGACGGGCAACCCTGGGACCAATCAGAAGTTACTACTGAAAACAAAGACGAAATGGAATCAACAACTGTTGCTACAAACAAAAATGACATTGTCACTAAAGCTACTACTATATTCAGTAAGGAAAACAAAACCTATCTTCACAATCATTTACTGTCACTATTCTATAACATGCTCTTTGGACGGCCTACTTCTCATACTCCAATCTTCAGTTTAATATCCTACTATTATTATTATTATATTATCACGCTAGGTTCCCATAGAATAGACAGAGAACAAGGAGCGCCAAATATTAATATTTTTGCAGACCTGGCGTACTGCTTTTACACTCATCAATATTTTCATAAACAGACATAAAACATTAAATTATTAACCCGTGCAAGGCCAGCATCGTAGACGTTGTACTTAATGCATCTCATTTTGAGATTGGTGTCGCATGTAACAACGATGTAACAAAAGAATTGTTGATGCGGTATAATTCATAGAAAGTCTAATTGATCACTTGATCAATCGATCACTTGAGCAATTTAAAGGTATCAACCTTCGCTAGCTAATGCCAAATTCTTTTTTGTTGTTAGATAACGACGAATGAAAAAGAAAACTGGTTTATTAGCATTGCATTGTTACTGTTCATTGTACATTATAATAACGGACCATATTACCTATATCTGTATAAATGTTTTTAATTAGAGATTCTGATTCCGTTTGAACGATTACCATTACAGTTGAAACATACATAAGCATGTTGTGCATAAAGTACGTTTTGATACTATCTGCTTTTTTGTAAATCTTCGTAAGCTTCATACATCGCTTAACGTATCTTAACATGGAGAATAGAGACAGTTCTTTCAGAATCACCACAATTGCATCGTTGATTTATTGGTTTATATCATCAAACTATCCGATAACGAATGTTTATTTATAAGTGCAATAACTGTGTCTGCGCGTAAAAAATAGTCTACTTCCGTTTTTAGTAGGTTCCGTTAGGTTCCTAGACCATTATGAGTATTTACCCGCAAATACTTAATTGTATTCTCCTTGTGACTGGATGTGGTATCTACGAAACACTTCAAACTGATACTTTAACATAAGAGGATGCTTTGCCGAATCATTGGATTGTGTATTCTACGATATTTAAACTTAACAATTACAAATATTCCATAACTCTATTTATATATTCTTCCGTCAGCTGAAGTATTCATCCACATAAGGCTTCATTAGCTTGCTAAGCTCAGAACGGATTATATTTATTCCCGATTTCGGCTTTCTTTTATATCACCATTTCGGACGAGTTAATTCATATTGCGTTTTGTCATTGGGAAGGAAAAATTAACCAGACTCATCGCATGTGTCAAGTGAGGTTTACTTGTAATACGATATCTCGCGAGTATCTACATATCTACATCATTAAATAACTTACTGCTGGTCATGACAATATAGCACCAGTCTCCGCAATGACCTGACTGGGATTGACACAAGGCCAAGAAGCAGGATCTCAGATATGTAGATCCGAAAGTAGACGGGTGATCCCGAAAACTGCTCATCAATAAAACTTTTTCATAATTTAATCACAGAACATGATGTCTCGCTTAACATTGTCTTGAATCTGCTCAATAGCAGTATAGAAATATGAGAGAGATGTATGAGGTAACAAATTTTGTTAATAATATTGCGATCAACAGTAGCATGAAAATGTATAATCTTTTCTGCTGGTTTTCATGGCTAGCATATTTCATGGCTAACTTCACTAAACCGTCCAACGGGTATAATCCAATGGGTTAGAGCAGGAACAGTAATCTATACAGATTTCTACTTATTTCCTTAATTTCACAGTGACGTTCAACGACATAAGTACGTGATAACACATGGTTTATTTTGCAGAATGCGCAGCAGGCGACTTCAAATGTGACGAGACGAGATGCCTGCCGTCCAGCGCTCGCTGCGACGGGACCACGAACTGCCACGACGGTACTGACGAAGCCGACTGCTTAAGTAAGTTTAATTTGCTTTAAAACGGCATTAAGACAGTCTCATGTCAATAACTGATATTTATATGATATTATACTACGAAAATCTACTCATGAAGTTATTTCCGATAATGTTCACACCATTAAAAGCAATTAAGTAAACTTACGTCAACGATTAGCTCGTATTGATGTGAGAAGGTAAGTACAGCGTGTGTTCGACAACAACTAGTTAGAAGAATATTAATGTAACTACTGTTAATTAATGAGACAATCTTAGTATTTACAGTACAATAATTCTTTATTGTACACCAGAATACAGTGAAACAGAGATAATACAAATATGAAGTGGAAAGTACACACGAGGTGGCCTTATAACTAACAAGCGATCTCTACCGGATAGCCTTTGAATAGGAGACAAAATGTTAATAATCAGACCCGGGGCAGCGGTGTACGAAAATAAATATTAAATAGTGAAGTAGTAATTCAAATTCAAATTCTTTTATTCATTATAAGGTACATACATACACTCAATGAAGGTCATGTTTCAGTCATTAT
>DWEG01000720.1:0-10196 GCA_018245845.1 Apyrrothrix hygieia | reverse complement strand
GTATGTCGCGGCCTGCCTCGGCACAGCTAAATGCCCTGGCAGCCTATGGGCAGCAGCGCGTATGTATATACATACATAGACACAGACTGTATATATACATAGACACAGAACAACATTCGCGCTCATGAATCAAACCCGCAGCTAGTAGTCAGTATCACTAACCAGTTAGATTCAGAGACAAGGACGTTTCTTTAAATATCTATGTACATGTATTTGTATGTACAATATTTCAGGGAACCAACACAAGTCAAAGTTTGTATTTGTGTCTGAAACGTTTATTCCTAGAAAAATCTGGTGAAAAGGTTAAAATTGAAACTGAATTCTGATCGAAGCTGATGTAGATATATTTGTATTATTCTTTGAGCAGTTTTCTTTACAAGTATTAGAACTTTTCCTTTGCATTATTCTTAGGCGGTACACGGTTACTTTGTACGGTATTTTAAGTGGATTTTGAGAAAATTTTATGTAAAGTTCCTACGAAGATGCAAAAGAAAATTTTCATTTACATAAATTGTATTGCAAATTGGATTTACGGAACTTGTGAATCCATTAACATAAATAAATATAGTTCTCTCAGTTAAATTAATTTGAAATTGATTTCTGTTAAATGAGTGGCTACATTGTTGATCGTTGTAAAATACAAAAAAGCGTCCTGATGTACATTATGATCTCAGCTTTATACTTGGCTTTCCAATACTGGCGTGTCATAAGGTGTAGAATTTGAGCGTTTGTATGAAAATAGTTTCAATAATAAATCTTTCAAATTTATTACATTAATAAAAATGATACATGATGATGATATTTAAAACTGGTTACATGTAACATGTTATTGTTGTGGTTGACTTTTCAAACCAACCATGAAGAGTAATATTTTCAAGAAATCTCGGCGACTTTAGTACTGAATGACCGTGTTAAATTAACTATTTACTTTACAAGGTTCCAGTCTGAGAGGCACAGTGTTCTTTTAAAAACTAAAGGTGCTTTTAAAGTTAATTATCACTGTAACTTATGCAATGGTTCAGGAAAACAAAGTGAGCAAATCCACACATCTTACAGTTCTACATAACGTTCCGTAAGGCGTGTGAGGTCAGCCAACCCGCACCTGAAGAGCTGGAGGGGCGAATAGGAGATACTTAGCTATTAGCGTTGTCTACTTGTAATGCTAGTCCTGATTAAAATCATCTATAGCCGTACGATGGTAGCAATCACTATAAGTTTTAGCTATTCCTAAAGCCGCGTGGTAAATGGCGAATTGTAATGGTTTTGCCACAATTGATCTTTTTTTAAATGCGCTAACAGATTCAAGCTCACAACTGTTTATTCCGGATCCCACGCCCTCCCCCTCTTACTCGTATATCGTATTTGAGTTACCGCAAGCAAATCAAATCCGAAGCATTCCAACTCAGCCATATAACTCGGGTAACATCGTATTTGGGTTACAGATGGTTGCCGCAACACTTCACGATACACCGCATGACATTACATACTACGGCACATGTTTACATTAATTTCAATAAATGTTTGCCGTGTGGCTTTCATAACACTAATGTTTCTTATTATACTTTCCCATCAAGTGTATCATGTTTGTGTGCCATCTAATCACAGCGGGACCATGCCGAACAACGTTATCCTTATTACACTGCGACGATGCGATGTTACAGTATCATCTTTACCGTTCCCATTTTGGTTGTCCTTGCGCTGATTTTTTTGTTTATTAATACATTCAAAAATATCTGGTGTATTATTAACGTAGTGAAATTTGTTATCATGATACAATGCTTCTTTCCGTTCTCCTCCAAAACTCACTTCAACAAATTCAGCTCGTGTAAGCGAAAATGTTGCATAATCTTATGCAATATTATCTTCTAAATTCGTTTACTATCATCAGCTAGTTCAATCTAAAAAAAGAAAACATTCATATAATCAGAGCTTACTGTTTTTCTCGCAAATCGACTAAATTCAGCCATTTCTCTCAAACGAGACAACTGCAAAATCGCATTGAGTGCCACTTGAGAGGAAAATTGCACAAATTGCACAATAGTATGGATGCAGACGAAACCCGATATTTACGAATCAAAAGGAATTTCCCGTTTCATACGTATTCAGTTCTCGACGACATTTGAGAGAAGGATTTTATACGTGGTTATAATTTGATGTGGTACTCGTAATTTACTCATCACCTGGTTAAAATCTGACTTTTGATATTTATATTGCTGTAACCAAACATATACTAATTTGTTGTTGTTGCTGCTAAAGTTGCTAACTTCTTATACTTTATTTTGCAGTAAGTTACAATAAAAAATGAGGTATTCGTTGATACGTTTTTCAAATAGCAGTATTTTGTTATTCTTGTTTCTTGTGTTCGATCGTTTTTGTGGTCTTTCGTCTGCTCATAATTCCGTCCGTTAAATAACTTGTCTAATTAAATAGAATAGGTTTCTTCGTTTTGGTTAATTGCATTTGAAGGCTTTCTATCTCTTGACGTCCGCGTAATTTGTACTATAGTCAGTTTATTAGTCAAGTGATTTAGGAGAGATACGAATGTGCAACCTCTGACTGAGTGGCGGTACAGCTACGAATCGCTACAGCATCAGGCCAGTCCTTTGTTTAGGATTATTACTCTGAATTACATGATAGTTCTACTTTATAACAGCCCTTAATTTACCCTTAAAGTACCAATATGTTTCAAGACTTCGTTTGATTAAATTATCAAAGATCATTAGTACTAAATAAGATCTGTACGAAGAGAAATTTCTCGATATTCAAGTACGGATTTATGGAGTAAAGAAAATGTAAACCAAAATTGGTTTGTACATTGTAGAAACTCTCTCGGAAACTTCAGTGAAAAGGTGTAGTTTACACAACACACTGCATAGATATCGTATAGTGCTTCCACAGACTTGACAGAGAATAGAATAGAATTATCGTTTGCAATATTGTGACTTATACTAGTATCATTTAAATGACACACATTTTCCATTTGCTACAATTACAAATTAATCCATAAATTTATTTAATATTTTGTAGCAATGCATCTCTTATTGAACTCAGATATACAATAAAATTTACTGACCGATTGATTCCGTTCAGTAATAGCATACGTTACGTAATGTATTTTATTTTTTATTATAAGTTAGCTAACAATCAATGGTTGAACATTATAGGCCTTTAAATGCCGATTGAGTCTTTGCTTCTTTCCTTCTTAAACGCAAGAGAAATGTAGAGAGATCAGTTTTAAAAACATCGAACTTTGTTATATAATATTTCTAGTGAGCATCAATTCTGTGAAACGACAAGTTGGAAACTCACATAGTTCAAAGTAAAGATACAATTTTATTGAAAATCGCTTCAGGCGTTCTTGTGTGTGCTTTTATGTTCAGAAAATATAAGAACGTCGCTCGCTCCAAAATTGATTAACTATATAAAATTATTTCACTCACATTTAACGTTTTTATTTTTAAAAATGAACTAAACGAATACACACCTATGAACAAATAATAGAGAAGCCGTCCACGCCATGCTGGTTTTTCAGATTGTATTTTCAAATTGTATTTTCAAATTGTATTTCTATTTATCATATTTACCTATTGAACGTGAAGCTAGTATTTTGTTGATCACAATTTGCAAAGTGAAGCGACGTAAAGTATGAAATATATGATCATTACTGGCACGTTTTTAAGCGTGACCGTGCTTTAGAAAGCACGGTAAGTGATTGTTTAAATAAGTTTAAGGTTTGTTTAAACTCTTATAAGAGTTTTAAAAACTTTTGATTTCGAGTCCACCATTCTCATCTCCTGTAATTCACACGTAACAAGCGTAAGCCTAAACGATTCTTTTGTTATAATCAAATAATAGACCTCGAGCCTTGTCGAGCTTTTGTTAAAGCAACAAACATTTGACATGAAATCGTATTGACGGAATTGAATATTTTCACTCGTCCGTTGCTATGATTGTTTTTATGTAATGCTTGGAATGCTACTGACTATTTATATTATAGGAATTACAATTCATCACATCATTAATATAAATACATTACATTGAAATAGCTTTCACAGTCTATTGATTTAATGTCCACCTCCTAGCCTGCTGGTCTGGGTTTTGAATTTCGATCACAATAGAAAGCTTTGTGCGCTTTTTAGTTCACACTAGCCACGACGATAAAGGAAAACATTGTAAGGGTAACGGTGCTCAGAGGTCTTCAATGCGTGTAAGGTCAGAGATTTAGTTCCCGGAATTTGCCCGTTAAACTCTAAAATTTATTTCAGTGCATAGGTTTCGATATATCTTTAAATAATACTTCCTTTTTTGAATCTGTTTAACATAAACAAATATCGACATTCATTATTCACCGATCGAGAATCGAACTTAGACGAACCTGCGTGACGTACCGGTTTAATGGCTGTTGCGTCGAGAGGTAAATCATATGCATAGGAATTTCCTAGTCTGAGGCATTACGATACTATAAGAAATGAATGGATGGATACTGAATAAAGAAATGAATGGGTTATGTAGAAATGAATAGATCGCACTCAACAGTGCGCCATATCGTGTTATCTAACATTCCTTACCGCGTGCTGACAAAGACCTTCGAACAATATGTGTTCTCAATGATGACATAGAGCAAAGTCGTGGTCTCTTTTGTGTACACTTCAAGTATCAACTCCACCTTACAGATTGAAGTGCAGAAAGAGCTCCATTGTCACCTCTATATTTCTCTATTTCTCCGCGAAACACAATTCACGATGGGGAAAACTGAATCATTATTAAACATTGTAGCTTTTCAAAATACCAAGTAGGGTGGCGGTATCACACAGTCACAATGTAAGTAAATATAGATAATAGTATCATTTCAATTTGAATGAACAATAATAGTTTTACAATATTTTAAGCTAAAAATATCATTTCGGTGTAGGTAGTTTTGAAATAATTCCGACGTAACGTCAACCTATATAACAATGAAGCAGTAATACGAGTCATCCATTACGGGAGACGCGCAATGTAAACTGAAGGGCCCTCAACAAACACTTCGGTGTCTAGTTACGTCTGCAAAGTCGGCGGCTTCGTTGCGGAGAAAGTCGTTTTTAAGATGGATTTAGATTATTCGGACAATTCTTCTACATTTCATCATCCTACTTTTGATCCGCGAAAATCTGGGATATGCTTTGCCCAGAATTTTTATAGACTTTGGTCTTTTATTGTCAGAATAGTCATTTATGTGTTATAATAATTATATAATAATAGTCTTAGTGTATTTATGTCTAAGAGACGAAGGCTAAGTATATTTAATTTTTTTTGTTTCAACTTTTAGGGGGATCGACGTATGGATACATGACTTTGAAATATTACAACTCGAAAGTATAGATCAATGTCTAAGTTCCAGTACGGCCATTTCTTAGACGCTTTCAAGCTTTGGTAATAAGATGAAGCTATAGTGGTGATAATTGATTTGTTTTCTTGCCTTTTCTTCTCTTAACGGTCTTTTTTTTCGATAACGATACATTATTAATATTTCAAAATAACTTATCTAGTGCTACCTTTAATCAAATTGTTTTAGTTCTTCCAGTACTACATAAGATGTAAGAAAATAAACACGAATAAATTAATAATAATATAAATATGTAAAATTGCAATTTTATTACACATACATACTAAATGAATATCACCAAGTAAGCTAATTTGTACAAATAAATTTATAAATCATAGACCTGTAAATCTATGAATTAATGTATTAAAAACAATAATGTAATGTACGTTGTAACAATGTAACGTTAATTGGACCACAGCGCAGTTATGCATTAGCATTGTCATGGTCAGGATTGGCCACAAACCGCAGCGGGAATTGGACATACATTTTAGAAGTACCCTTATTTGCAGTAGCGTCCTTCAAACGTAATATGTTTTCAGCTCTCCGAAAGCAGCGTGCTTGTTCTGAACGTGGAAGCGCGGCAGGTCTGTAAGGATAGAGATATTTTGCACACGGTGCTCTCTGCCTGCCCCGTAAGTTAACTGGTATGAACATATGTATGAATGTAAAATGTTTTATTTAGACTATATTTTAAGATAAACTCATTCGACAGCATATTTAAGTGATCATCTTGGCATCATGGCAAGATGACGGTTAGGTGTATTTAATAGTCTGTGGGCGTTTTGGTCTTATGATCTTATCGTAGCTAAGTCGGAAAAATTTGACGAGGACGAATTTGGAACACCTCGTAAATTTTATGCTGTAAATTTCTACGGCGAAGAGTAAATACTTGTTTACGACCACCTTGGCAAACTTTGACTAATATCTTTAAGAAGTCAGTTGGTATTACTACAAATGGGCACCGAATTAATCTGCTGTACTTTGGATTTGTGTGGTTCGTTTGAAAATTGCAAGTGAAATACTTTTAGACAGTGAAGTGAAATACTTTTAGAATTGAAGTGAAGGTAGTCCCATTAATTTGAGCGTAAATTGAAACTGCAAACTGGAGATTAGTTGAATGCTATCAACGGAATTTTCGACCTAACGTGAAGTTTATCATTTATAAGCATATATATACCGTATGTACATACATTTGTTAGTAGATGCTACTTGTAGTTTTTTTATTGGAATAAAAAAACTACAGGTACTGGACTCGTGGCCCGTGTGTGACTTAGCCTCTATTTCATGGAACGTGAGACATAAATGAGGGAATATGGGAGTAGTACACTCCTTGACCTACCCCTTCGAGAAAATACTGTCAAGTTTTGAGCTTTGAGGGGTTGATTTTATAAGAGTAATTTAGCAAGATTCTCTAAGACATCACAGATGAAGTCTTTTCTTGGGTTTAAAGCAATTTCCATATCAAACTTAAACGAAATTGCGTGAGTGGCTTTGACGTGAGAACCAAACGAGTAGGCAGAACTCTGATGCGCTGATAATATTTATACAGATCATGTAAATGTCGTAGCCATGTTCCTGATGCGGGGGATATTTGAAAGATGTGGCAAGTTCGATAAATAGTAAAGTGTCATTTTATTGCTGTACGATTTCGGTTATGTAGATGGCAAACGAAATATTTATGTTCATTAGAGGTCACGTTTTCGGTCTCAGTAGTGTTCCCTTATTGGAGGCCTTCATAGACATCCAGTAAAGCGAAGAAAAATAGTAAACGGGCGTTATCTGTCAAATTCAGGTTTCAACGTTTAGCCTTGTTATTGTTAACATCTATTTAGGTAAGATTAGTTATTGTTACGTTTTATTGGTTATACACAAAAGTTCAATTATAAATTATTTTACATAAGCATCTGGGTTTCATTAATGTACCATACAATTTTGAATGTTAGAAGTAGAAATGATTTTTTATCCAATGCTTGTGCCCGCACACTGTGCAGTGATCGTTTGTGAGAGCCACTGGGGCGTAAAAAATAAATAATGACGTCATTATAATGGGTGTGTCACTGCCATGGATTATTTTCGTTGCTTTGGAGGCAATAACCCACACACTAATTATTCTGGATTTGAGCTCGAAGTAAAAATATACAGGATTTGGAAATTCAAATTCTTATTTTTGCGTTCAGACATGTTGCGTTGCGTGCAAATGTTTTTGTTTATATTTGTACAGTTTATAATCTAGATTTTTTCAAGTATTCTCTCGTTTAATCGCTAAAAAGACAAAGAGGGTTATATTAATTTCGCGGTATCGTTTTAATTTCATAGTATTCGTGGGTATTCAAGTTTTATTGACGAAAACTTAATCATCGAAACACTTTTGTGTTAATCAATTAGTGATGGCTGGATGCAATTCCATTTTGTTTCCCTGAGGCCAGAACAAGTTAAATGTATTTATAACAAACATTATAATTGTGAAAGCGTATTTGTTTGTCCTTCTTTCACTGTGCAGCGGATCCACGAGATTTCAAAATACCTTTTATAACAGGAAAAGAACTCGTTCCTTCGTGAAAATGTTGATTGGAAAACCAAAAGTACACAAACGTAATGACGAAGCAACGTTATTTTGTTCCCACGTGAAAATCGGGAGACGTGAAATGATTTTTTGGTTTCTTTTATATCGAAAATAATAAAGAAGGACGGCTATGTTCTTTTCTAGAAAAAAAAAACATTAGCACTGAACATTACCATACATTATTGTTAAACATATTAATTCTGCCCATAAATTCATTATAATAATATAGTGTAAATAATAATAATAATATCTTGGAACTTCATAAATTGGGAATTCATAAAACATTGTATTTTCCGCTAGTTCAGGGTAATTAATGACTGTAATAAACTGCTGCTAAACGACCTGTCTGTTGGTTCGGTAAATGCTGTGCCGGGGGTTGTGGGTTCGATTCCCACCCAAATAATCGTTTGTATAACAAACATTTTTGTGTAAGAATTGTAGAACTGTAGAAGAATAAACATCAAATTTTGTGTAAGAGTATATTTAGACATATCCTAGCTTGGGACCTATAAGCCGTATGTGAAGACATACCATACAATAAAAATATCACTATTAAGATAATTGATGATTGCAGTTTGTATAACAACCTTTTCGTTAAATGTATCAAAAGATAACTATTTTTAATGGCAGTGTAAAAACCTTTTCCGTTAAGCTTTGATTCAATCATACATGTAATTCCAGACGGCTATCAATAAAAAACTCAATCATAACGAGCCGCGTACTGAAGGAACGACCGACAAAAGGTGCGGTTGTGAGCGGAATTATGGATCTTAATACGAATATAAGCGACCGTCGCGAGGAACCATTTATGTACTAGTAACATTTATCAAAATATATTTTTTCTTCATAAAATTAATGAGGAAGCAGCGCTCATTAGTAATCGCTGCAGTTTATTTGCGATCTACCTCGAAAAGGACTATGAGCTAATATACTAAGATTATTAGACTCAGCGACTCAAAGTTGTATTGGGTCTGCATGAAACTGTTATTAATGGAAAATCGGACTGCGAGTATTTATACGTGAAGTTTGTGCGAATTAATATAAAAAAACTGATGATTAGTTGGTTTCCGTTTTAGTGGACGTTTGCCATAGATGGGTTATTACTTTTGAAGTCTGCGGTGACAGTGACTCGGCCGGATCGTATACAGCTTGTAGCACCTGCATCTATCTAAACTTGAAGCATTTTACAAGCGTTGGCATTAAAAATATCTACGTCTGCCATTTGCTTACCGTCACACAACGCTTGTGCCTTTATTTGTATTGATTACAAAAATAAGTTAAAAGAGAAAATAAATTAATTTAAGAGAAAAGAAATGGATTTGTGCCCGGTGTTGGGCAGGCTCACCACCTATTCCATGGTGAAATGTAAATGTAACTGGTGAAAATATGTCTCATTTTTATTTAGAAATAGGCTCGCGTTTGACTGCTATCCTCTTGTCTTGAATATTTCTAGGTTGTCCGAATTAGGAAAAATAGATGCCGGCAGGGAATTCCACTCTTTCTGTCTGTAGCAGAAACGATTTAGCGAACCGTTTTGCCCTTTTCAAAGATGGGAGTGTACTACACTTTTCTGCCTACCTCATCGGGGATTCCAGGTGTGATGTTACGTAATAAATTTATTTTATATATTGAATTTTAAAACCATAACTTGTATTAAGCAAATTATTCGTTACAACGAGATTCTTTATTAATTGTTTAATTTTCTTTAAAAAATTATTTTTATTTACTTATTACTGAGTATGTACTATGTCAATTATTAATTTTGTTTTATTTATTTACTTATTCATTGTTCAGTTTTGATAAGTATCAAGTCATTCGCAATTTTTCCCTTGTACAAATCAGTGTTACATGGATATTCAACATTGTAATAAATAAAAAAAATATATTCAATTAGCAGAAAGGGTGCCCGGGGAGAGATCATGAATATTAATGCTAGAATAAGGGAGCGGTTCTGGCTGTGGCCAATTTGATTGCTTAATATTGTTTTTTGATATTTTTGTTACGTACATAACATCAATATTTTTGTAGGGGTCCGTTTCTGAATTTCTGCCAGCGTTTCGTCCTCTTCTGAACCTACGCGTTTATGAAGTGGAACTGGATTTGCAGATCATGCAAATACGGGCATTGTCAGTGAGTCCACACAGCAGAAATCTACATATCTAACTGTGCATTGAGTGTCTATAAAAAAGGTACATCACGCCTGTAATCCCCGAAGAGGTAAGCAGAGGAGTGTAGTACACTCTCACGTTTCACCAGTTACGTTTACGT
>DWEG01000719.1:0-10206 GCA_018245845.1 Apyrrothrix hygieia | reverse complement strand
CCCTGATTTACTTTCAAATATTCTGCAACCTCCAAGCACTTAGCTATTCCGGGACACAATGTATATATTCTTAAATCAGTTTATATTATATTCTATATAAACGTATATGGATCACGCATTTCAAACGCACGAAAAGTTTCATATTTCAATACCATGCACAGTTTTAGTGACGCCCCTTATAAATCGCTCTGCGGGAAGCCAAGGTGCCTGCCTGATATTTAATCTTAAGGTGGAAATATGTCATTTGTAGAAGGAAATTGATAATTGTGATATGTTTTGCATTCACAATAAATATCAACCCTCATGCAAACTGCCATATTTTCGATTACTATTCGGTTGTTATTTTGCTTGTTATACATATGTTCCGATGTTTTTTTTACGTTTATGAGTTATTGCGTTTTAATTATAAAAAATAATAAATCTCTTGAAGTAATACGAAAATAAAATAATACATAGATAGATATTTAATAAACCCAAAAATAATAATAATACTAGTGCTCATCACGAACGCTGTTTCGAACCCACGCCTCCTGGCTCAGAAAGCAGACTTCTTAACCAATGGACCAATGGGCCGTTGCTGTATTATTTATTTATACAGGTACAATTTGCGCAATACAGGCTTAATTGGATAAGTTTATCGCATTCGACATCTGTAGTTGCCTTTTGTCCGATCTGTCAGTGCCCAGTGATAAAGGTGTTTTAGGACAGTAATAACGACACTCTAACATATGTGTGATAAATTTTCGAAAGCTATAGGCTATAAATAAAGTTAAAGTTATAACATAGGCACAGTTGTACCCCAACGGTGTAACGGTGTCTCCTAGTTTTTTCGGAAAATCAATACTTCTGCTAATCTCTGTATTACTCTGGGCCACCGAGGCACAATCATCGATAACAAGAATAATAAGAAATTCTAAAATATTCGTTACGAATATTACGCTTTTGACTTTAAATGACGCGTACACGTATCTATGTATAAGTTCCGACACGATAAAAGAACAACGAAACCAATCAATGCGTTTCCATTTACAATATTAGTCAATTAGGATTAAAACATTGCTTAGGATTGGTTCTTCATTCTCCGAATGAAACAGATTAACTGTCTTCTGTAACCTAAACCTATTAATTCTAGTTGATCTTCCTTGTGCGAATTTCATTAATTTAATCATCCAATTTGCAATAACTGAATATTCCACGTGTATGTTAGTGCACTTCTTTACTCGTTATCAATAAAATAAACGTAACGTAACGTCACGCGTGTAATACCCGAAGAGGTATTCAGAGGAGTATAGACACTCCCACGTTTCGCCAGTTCCTGTACGTCCCATTATGGAATAGGTGGTGAGTCCAACGACCAACGAGGCTGTCAATAAAATAATGGGTTTTATAAACCATTATTTTATTGATCTGAATTATTTTATTAACCTGACCATTATTTTGGTAACCTGAAGGACCGGTAGAGTAGTTATGAGATACCGTTTTGACTCCACACCGCACTGGTGTATTAGTTGTGTAATATACGTTACAACTTTAACACCATTTAAATTTAGTACAAATTAATAAATAATAATAATAATATCTTGGGACATCTCCACACACGGCCATCTGATCCCGTACTAAGCATCAAGAGCTTGTGTTACGGTTACCGGACGGCTGATAAACTACATATATACATAGAAATATATACTTATATAGATTTTTTTACACCCTGACGCAGAACAATTACTTCTGCTCATCGCACAATTATTTAGTCTGGGTGGGAATCGAACCCACGACCTGCGGCGCAAAAGTCAGGTTCACTAACCACTGCACCAACGGGCCTGAATACGGGCCAAAACTGAATAAATATTGAATCATAACTATTAAACCCTCGTTGGTCGAGTGGTTACAATTGTGACTGCCGATCGAGAGAACCTGGCTTCAAATCCAGGGTCGGTTACTATTGAATTTTTCTAACTAGATTTATTAGTTCAAATTTCTAGTAATGGCTCGGAGTCTGGATTTATGCCCGGTGTATGACAATAAGCTCACGCCATATTTTATGGTGGGACGTAAACGTAACTGGAGAAACGTGGGAGTATACCACACTCCTATGCCTACCTCTTCGGGGTTTACAGGCGTGATGTTATTTTTAAAGAATCGTCAACTAAAGTTTAGAACAAATTATGCATACGGAATGAAGAACTTCTAGTCCTCTCTTGGGAATAGGATTGCAATTAAGATAATAATAGATTGGAGTCTTGAGGCAATAGCCTGGGGTTAATATCTGATACGAACATTGTCAGTATTAATAGTGATCTGGAGATTGGGCAAACTTATTCCAATCCTAACACGAACGGGCGAAAGATAATACCTTTAAAGCCTACAGTAATCTAGAAACCTCTTTGCGTCTGTTTTATCAACTTTAGTAAAATTGGTTTCAGGATTAGTATTACAATGTTGTAATGGTAATTCTGAAGATGATTTTAATCTCTCTAGTGTTATTGCGAACAAAGTCTGTTATACTGTGCTATTATGCCTTATCGGATTAGATTAAAATTGTAACAGACAAAAAAAATATATACCACCACAGGACTTACGCTTTGCGAGCTTTAAAAGGAAACTCTTTTACGCCTATGTCGAAGAGCCCAATAAAAACAAATCGCATTGCGTTTTCATAGCAATATTCAATATTTCTTAAATCATTCTTGCGAATAGAATTAATTTTATTAGAATAATTCTATTTAGGAGAATTAGTGGACGGCGGAGTAATTAATACCAAATAAAATTAATTATGGGCCGCTTGTGTTAAATGCCAGGTACCAATAATAATAATTCAATTTGAAAGGACCGGTCCAAAGGAGTCGTGACCTGAAATAATCTGCAAAATAATAGCTTTAGAAGCAATATAATTCATAGTTAATTTCAGCTCCATTGCAGTAATGTCAATTTGGAACGGACATGTCTTTTTTACAAACGAAATGAGTAATGCTAGCTGATTGACTTTGAACGTGATAAGCCAGTTGTCCCGTGTAAATTTGTAGAATATCCAGCTCTGCTTACGCTGTTGTGTTCATGTATACTATTTGTAACAGACATACATTCTTTTTCACGTTTACAAATCCAAAATATAATGATAGTTGAAGACCTTAAAGCTTATAAGCCAGTTGTCCCATGTAAAACTGTAGACGATGTAGCTCTCGGTTGGTCAATCTAGTTTTGTTTATTCGAAATAGAGAGCCTCCTTGGATTCTCATTCTCTAGCCGCGCCGTCTCTATGAAATTTTTCGTGCGATAGTATTTTTTGTTCGTTTTTTTAAATGAAACAGTACTGTAAACCAATCATTGATTAATTTTTCTATTCATAAAGATCATCTAAATTCACCATTCACTTGAATAATAACCTTCGAGATATTCTTAAATAAGTTTTGATTTCAGCTTATTAACATGTCCTATTGTTATTAAGCAGTGCATGAAATCTATTGTTCTAATTATTTAACTCTGAATTGCAGACGATCCGGAATAATTCAGCCGTTGTGACAGTCGATATATTCGGAACAGAATTCAATTTTGGTCTGTGGTTAGGACAGATTCTATCCATTGATTACATAAGACAATGTTACGTGAAAGCGTCCAGTTACATTCTATTAATGTCATTTCTAGTACACACCTTTCAGTCATTTGCGTGTTTGAAATGGAATGTACGTGTGTACACACTCATGCATTCCTACTATTTATGTGTAAATCATAAAACGTAGGCACTGCAAAACAAAACCCAGGAAACAAAGCAGTTATCGAGTATACCAGGAAAGACTGAGTTGATCTAAGTATAACCACAAGTGCGTTGCCACGCCTAATGTCTAAGTTTGAATGGATCGAGTTCGTTGTGTATCTACCTTCACCAAAAATATTGCTAATGTAATACACCAACAACACCGTTGCACTTACCATACAATTCATTCTATCTTCCACACAGTATTACCAACGTCATACTGTACAATCGTAACTACTATTGTACGTACAATATATCGTACAACGTACTATTCTACGTACAATATATCGTACAACGTACTATTCTACGTACAATATAACGTACAACGTACTATTCTACGTACAACATATCGTACAACATTCTATTGTAACTACACAGTTGTAAGTTTAGTCTCTCCATGTGGAATTCGCAGGGAAATAAGGGAAAGGAATTCCAAATAGGCGTAAAATAGGGAAGTTATAAGAGTGTAATTATTGGACTAAGCTCACTTGTAATCCGACTTAGTTCAATACACTACGCTTGGCTCGCGCTAACGAAATTTTAATGTTGTATTTTTAAGTCGTATCTTATTTGAACGATAAAAGCCTCTGTATTTCACTAATATTCAGCTCCTTCGGTCACCGTTTATTCGGCTTTTATCGGTGAAGGGCCGATAAAATTGATGTTACTTAAGTTTGTTCGTGAAGGTTTATTGAAAGGCGCTCGTTTTAAAGCTCCCTAAAATGAATATGATTAAGTTACTAACCAAATTTCAACATTTATATCCAAAAGAAATAACAATAATTTTATGTTAATTATTTTATAATATTTGATATAATGTTACATTGACTGCAATTGTCGGAAATTTCAACTGCAACGCAATTATGTGTAATTACACATATTACTCAATTGACTACACCTGTAACTGCAGCATTTTACTATATGGAAGATATCCTATTTAGTAACTAAACATATATAATATATAAAACTGTACCTATATTTGGTATTAACAACTAAACAAAAACAAATATGATAGTCAACAGAGACTATGTTATTTTTGGAACGAAACAAATACATTAATTCATACAAGTTGTGCCAGTTTAATGCCACTTAAATCTGCAACTGTTTAAAACTTTAAAAGCAGTACGTTCCACAGAATTTGTTAATAGTACACTTGTACTGTTTTTCCACAGAGCCGTGTGTATACAGCGCGCCGATCGACCTTAGTGAAAATTTAATGTTCCGTATTTTGAGGCGTACTCTAAATAATTCAAGCTGCCCAGTCGATGGCGTAGTAAAATGACTCTCAAGGAGAAATACCGACTGAAAGTTAAGTGAAAACGCGCAATAAAATCTAGTAATGTTCCCGGCTTATTAGAATACGCGTCTGCTTGCCACGAATTAACCGCCCTCGTAAAGAAACTCTTGTTTGTGTTTATATTGTTCGTGGCGATATTTGGTTTTTTTTGCAGGCGATTTTTACGCGTACACAATGCGGATATTTTTAACCATTGTTTAGTTGCTCCGAACGATGTTTCTTACTCTTTAAAACTACAAACTTGCTATGTCAGTACAAAAGAATATACTGTATAATAAAAATATTCGTATTTCCGTTACGTACCCGTATATATTCAAATGTTGTCATATATAAAACAACCTGAAATAAAGAGCACTCAGACTATATATTTAGTCATTGCCATTTTGGTCATGGTTAAAAGTGGTTTTTGTACACCGCTTTTGAGAACGACTATGTCATATTGTAACGTAACAATTAAGTTGTATCTACTGTATATGTACATACATATTTATTAGTTGCATTAAATTTTGAAATTAGCTTTAATAATGACTGCCTCGTTGGTCGTGTTGCTAGCAAACGCGACTGCCGATCCTAATCCTGGGTTCAAATGTCATGTACTATTGGATTTTTCTAATGTAGATTTTCTAGTAGTGGCTCGGAGTCTGGATTTGTGCCCGGTGTATGGCAATAGGTTCAACCCCTATTACATAATGGGACGTAAACGTACCAGGTGAAACGTGGGAGTGTGCTACACGCTTCTGCCTACCTCTTCGGGGAAAAATTCATATTATTATCATCATCGTGATGACCCTCATCAAGCCTTTTATCGTACTGTTAGATATGGGTACGCTATGCTAAATAGATAATAATACACATGGCATTACGCTTTAAAATATTGATCGTGGTTGGTCTACAATACTACATTGCTTACTACCACTCCACCTATCCGATGTTAAATAATGTGGTATGCAGGATAATTTACGTAAACAAGATTCGGGCGGCATACACATTTAATATGTACATTGGATGGATTTCCATTTGGATAGGCAGCGCTCAGTGGGCCGCACGGGTATACAAAGCCAACGTCTTAAGATCTTGTGTGCGACAAGTCGACCTACTAATGCATTTTGACTATTAATAATCATACATATTGTATGTTACGTGTTCATATACATGACCGATACGGTTCAACATACAATAATAACATAACACGCCTCACGCCTGTATTTCCGCGAAGGGGGAGACAGAGGAGTATAGTCCAATGCCATGATTCACCTGTTATAATAAGCGTCCAGCCATGCAATAGGTGGTGAGCCTGTTGCCATACACCCAGCACAAATCCAGACTTCGTGTTATTACTGGGAATTTCGAGTTAAAAGAATCCAATAATACTTAGCCAACGTAAAATATAAGTATTATAATGTATTAAATTTACAAATTAGCACGCTGACCTACCCGTGTTGGGTCAGCGTGATCGAATATCCTAGACCATTTTCATCGGGAAAGAAACCCGTGTTCAACTGTAGGAAAATATAGGGATGCATGAGAAAAATAAAGTTTAACATACTCTAAGGTCACGGTAGGGCTTTACATAGAGTTAGGTCTTAAGTGCAGTTTAATGTAATGCCTTAAAGATAGGAACGGGTCGAGGGTCAACCGGAACTATTTTACTTGAAGGAACCTATTAGCACAGTTGGAAACGGGCCTAGATAAGAAACTGAGGGAAGATAAGTACCACACTGGCTTAGTACCGACTAGTAATTATAAGATTTAATAATCAGAACAATAACCAAAGCACATTGTTCGACTAAAACGTACCATCTTAGAAACAATAATAAATACTGATTTGGGACGTGTCTGCCCACGGCCATCAGATACCAAAGCAGGCGAATCCCAAGCATCACAAACAATAATTAAATTTGATGCATTTAATAAAATCATAAACGCCGACCACGCTAAGTCACTATTGACAGAAAGACTTGAATATAGCAGTCCAAATGAATCATTTCCCGCCATTAAAAAATCCCATTCATAACTCACTGTTATTGCGTAATACAGTACAAAGGAAATTTCGTGTATTTCCCATAGCTGACATGAAAAAAGATTTTTTAACGAGACCATTAAGCTCTACATCAAAGTTGTTATGCTTAACACAAATTGTTATTTGTTGGGCACTCTCCATAGTTCGCGTTGTATCGTTGTATAGCGACATATTGGCTATTATCATTGTCTAATATCGCCAACCATTTGGCAAACCATGCCTTACGTAACAATGATAATAAGCTGGATACTCGATAATTTTTATTAATATTATATCATCACGGGGCAGACAGAGAGCACCGAATGCCAAATATCTCTTATCCTTAAAGACTTGACATGCTTCTGCTGTAATAATTAATACTATACAACAGGTAATAACTAATAATATACAATAATATTGATAGTACGAAAACTCTTCATATTTGTAATGTAACAATGTAACATCACGCCTGTAATCCTCGAAGAAGGAGGGAGAGGAGTGTAGTACACTCCCACGATTCACCAGTTACGTTCATATTTGTCATGGTTGTTGCAAATAGTTGATAAGTAGGTACTAGACCTTTCTTTGTTGTGAATAATCTAGAAAGGCGACGCGATTTTCCTTTACCAGAGATGAATCTATCTAGTGTTTTAGAAGACATTAAAATTTCCAGAAACGACTGGTATTTCGGTAACTGAGTAGCAGTTCCGGCGTGAAGGTTTACTTGCAGTAATTGCTTTTGCGAGAACCACAACATTTGCTTTAATATTGACTAAACGTTTGCCGTTTTCTATTATTAAGCGACTAAACTTCCTCCTAATCCACGGTAAGCGTATTATGCATAAAGTCAAATCGACGCTTTGCATGATCCCCGCCCGGCTGGCATTAGGCACGCCATACATCAAAATACAAGTTACATAAAGTACAATTTAACTGTCATACAAGTATTTTTGGACTTAAAATAAGTCCGATAAAATGGTTTCCATTCAGCATTTACGTCTGTATATAATATTGTAAAAAGAACTCGGGCGTTATTTTACAGAAGTCATAACATGACGCCTGTAATCCCCGAAGAGCGATACGCTGCGATAGGGGGTGAGCCTATTGCCTTTACCGGGCACATATTCAATTTCCGAGCCCTTACTAGAAAATCTAAGTTAGAGTTATCCTACATAGTACTCTACCTGAGATTTGAGCCCAGGACCTCTCGACCAGCAATCGCGCTTGTAACCACTCAACGACGAGGCAAACAAAATTTTACGGAAATCCATTGTAATAATGTTTACAAATTTATTTATTTTTCCTGTATGTGTATTTATTTTTCCTATGTGTGTATACCTTCCAAATGGGAGGGTGTGCAATACATATCGTAAGAGGTTTCAAATTTTATACCGCGGATTGTTGCACAATAATTTTAAGTTAAGAATATATTAATTGCAGTACTTTGTTACTACTGGGGATGGCTCTCAACGCAAATTTATCATGAACGACAGTAGGCTGACTACGACCTAGCGTCCTTTTATTCGTCTAAATGTCAATAGCGTAGTGGGATTTTCTGAGCATCATTTTATATCTTATATAACAGCAACGAATATCGTCACACTGAAATAAATTTGGCAAAAATAAATATATACCTATTACGAACAGTAAAAAATCTAATCGTATTGATACCAATAATATTAATAAAACTGCTTCATTTTAGTACATAATTAATTAATATGTGTACTTTTGTGTGCGTTACGCCTTATACGATAATCATTTCTCAGCAATGACATTCAAAAGAAGATTACGTAATCACGGCAAACGGGGCATTACAACAAATAGCTAATACACTTGCACCAAATTCCTATAATATACTAAGCATTATAGTCTAGTCATTTGGCAGTTTCAAAGCGTGCTCTTGCCAAAGAGTCGTGGTTTGGTGGCGTTATTATATAATTAAGGACTTACACTGCAGAGTTCCTGTTCGCCAAAAGCTAACCGTACCAAGATTAACGAACAGGAAATACTAGAACTAATTGTAAGCCAAGAAGTTAACTTAATCTAAAACACTCCAATAAAATATTACGAGGATCTTCACTGTAATAATAATAACAATAATTTTCTCACATTTGAGAAAACCCCGTTCAGAAGTTGACTAAGATAATGCCCTTGATAAAGCATGAGACCTATTCCTGTTTAACCAGCAGCTGGCCCATCAACCCCAGTGTAACACAATCGCTTTTTTATCACGTTCGTGTACATTTTCTTCATCGAAAAAGATTTTTTTAGCAGATGTTGAACTGTTTTCTGGCGATAAGAAAAGCCTATCTCACTTTCCGACCCTCCAATTATCTTCGAGCAAAAAACAACGACTCGTCCCTGTATTCCAAAATGTGAGACAAAGAAAGAACCAGATCGACAAACAGACAGCGCATTTACAATAAAAATGAAATGAAACGTTCGTAAATTCCGGTGATCAGGATCAAGAATTTAATCTTGATACATTTTTATGTTATACCAACCGTGTAAGCTAGAGGTAACATTTCGAAGTACAACAAAAAATTTAAAAAGATCAACAAAGTAATTAAATTACACATGTTTAACGCGTCGTTTCAATCGATGTCGTCTGCAGCTGAAAGGAAACCTTAGAAAAGGAGACGGTAAAATTGCACGGCACTGTTCCCAACGTTTCTGCACAAAGAGTCCTGTTTTTATTTCTAGTTTTATTAGTGCGCTAGTTAAGGAATATAGTTTCGATATCGCGTTACAAACGACGTTTATAAAATAAGAATCGATACAGCTGCAGCACTCATTAAAGTAGCTAACTACAGAATATTTTCTTGTCATTTGGAGGAAGGTTGGAACGATTAAATTATATTTTACCAAATGTAACTAATATGGAACGTAACATCACGTCTGCAATCCTCGAAGAGATGGGCACAGGAGTCTAGTACACTCCCACTTTTCCCCAGTTACGTTTACGTCTCATTGTGGAATAGGTGGTGAGTCTATTGCCATACACCGGGCAGAAATCCAGACTCCGAGTCGCTACTAGAAATTACAACTAGAAAATCTAAGCTAGAAAAATCCAATAGCTCCCGACCCGGGATTTGTACCCAGGACCTCTCAATTGGCAGTCGCGGTTGCAACCAACACGACCAACGAGGCAATATCTAA
>DWEG01000718.1:0-10206 GCA_018245845.1 Apyrrothrix hygieia | reverse complement strand
CCAAGACCGGAAGGTAAGTTTGATACATCACTGATTGATACAGTATACTTTAAAATGTGCTTTGAAAAGTTGATCGTAAATTATTGTTGCCGTGTGTAATGTTAGCGGATAAAAAATAATTTGAAAATTCATTGCAACATTGTGTAAATATATTTTATAGCTATTTTCATTTTTGAAAATTTTCGGTCTCTGGAGTTGATGTATACCTATGCATACCATGAACCTAATTATGTAAACTTAACCAAAATTTTGTACTCCTTTAAAATTGTAAACGGGTAGAAAGTTGTAGTTCGTTTTTCATAATCAATCAAACAAATTTTATAAATCAAACAAAACAATGCAGAATTGACGAATCCTACAATGAAATGAATTCTCTCTCATATTCTAATAATTTATCATTAATCAAACAAACAAGTCTACTTAAAGCCAATCGAATGCAACAATTAACCAATTAACTTGAAAACACGGGCCTACTTGAGTAATTCGAAACACCACTAGCGATAAACCTACCGCAGTGCGCGGGGGCAATCAAATTGAATCGATTAGGGTATGTACGGTGTATGAGATCGCGGTGGTAATCGAACGCAGTTGGTGAACGAGATCAAGGTAGTGGCAACGGCGCGTTGCGGGCGATAAGGTAGGTACAGTGCCTCGGTCGCCGGTGCGAGGCGTGTCGGTCGCGCCTCGCCGCGGAACAATAGACGATCGCCGTCGATACAACCTACCGCGGGTAATACGCAACCTACCGCGTGTAAATCCCGCTCCTGCGATAATTTTGTTGGCAACGATTGCTTTAAGATTGTGTATTACGTTCGGTGTTTTTAACACTATGTTAGCCAAATATTGGAGTATAATTGCAACCTACTCTTAATTTTGTTTTAGTATGAGAATAACAAACGATATTTCTTGTCCTTATCTACATTTTCTCCAATTAATTGTAATCGTATTTAAATTTTTAATCTGCCCTTATCAAAATACTATAGATCACTTTTCAGGATGAATTAAAGGTATACGTCGAACGATTTCCAGCGCAGCAAATCAAAATTGGTTTTGTAAGGCAAATATAACATTCAGTACGAATCCAATAACGCATAATTACTCTATCAGCTTTTGCCGGTCTTAAAAGTTAGAAAATCTTGCCAATGTAACAATGAATTTTATGAAATAAGATTAAATAAGATATACAGTTTGCGTAGAGCAGTAAACTCATATGATTCACCAGTTATGTTACACGGCCCACCATGGAATAGGGGATGAGCTTATATGTATTGCCATAGACCCAGCACAAGCGCAGACTCCGAGCTACTACTTGGAGTTTCAAGTTGTAAAAACCAATAATACTTTGCCAGACCCGGATATCGAACTCAAGAGCTCTTGAACAGCAGTCGTGCTTGCAACCATTCGACCAACGAGGCAGTCATGATATAATAATATTAGTTAATTAAGTCAATCAGTCTACCTATATTTATTCGTGTTGGTTGCAAAAGCGACTGACGATCGAGAGGTCCTGGTTTCAAATCTCGGGTCGAATACTATTGGATTTTTCTCAAAATTTGAATTTCTAGTAGTGGCTCGGAGTCTGGACTTGTGCCCGGTGTATGGCAATAGACTCACCACCTATCCCACAATCGGACGGAAACATAACTGGTGACACGTGGGAGTGTACACTCCTATGCCTACCTCTTCTGTGATTACTGGCGCGATGTAACGTAAATTATCCACAAGATCCCTCTCATGGTAAATGAGTTCGGCGCGAGCTCTGAAACTAAGTAATTCCCGCTGACAGTGACAACTGGCGTGTAGATTTCAAAAAACGCTGAAATAGTTTGTACCTGTAATAGTTAGAGGTGTGTAAGGCGAGGTAGCGCCTGAGGACGTTATCGCTGCGTGGCAGCGGGCGCGCTGCGACGTTATCGCTAGCCACGTAAATCAACGCGATAGACCGTTGATCGTGACAAATCCGGTAACGCAATCTTTTGATAACGATACTTAATGATATAGAACTTCTAAGCGATGTTGAAATGATTTTGGAAGGTTGTAGAACTTCGCTTCTTAGTAGACTTTGTTATATATAATGTAATGTAACATCGCGCCTGTATGCCCCCGGAGAGGTAGCCAGAGGTACTGATCGAGATTAGCAGTCGCGCTTACTATCCCTCGACCAACGAGGCAGTCAATATAATATTAATAATATTTGGGGACATCTCCACACGTCGCCATCTGGTCCCAAACTAAGCGTCAAGATGGCTTGTGTTATGGTAACCAGACGGTTGGTAAACTACATATATACATACTTATATAGATATTTTTTTACACCGAGATACAGAACTAACACTTGTTCTCATCACAAAAATATTTATTCTAAGCGGGAATCGAATCCACGACGCGCGGCGCAACAGTCAGGTTCATTAACCACTGCACCAACGGGCCAGTCATATAATATTACAATTTTTTAATGGCTACTGTAATCATCCGATAGATCAATTAGCTTCTTGTTTTAATACTACCGTATATTATTTAACATAATATCTTACCTGGTTATTCTCGAAGGGGTCGGCAGATGAGTGTAATTATGCCACGTTTCACCAGTTATATTATACGTACCACGAAATTATTTAAATAGCGGTAAGAACGATTTCTAGAAATTTCTTGCAGCAGTCATGATGGTAGCTATAATTGCGTTAAAATCAAGAGTGGCGTGTGAGTGCTTTTATAGTTTTACACTGAAATATTTTATGTTATTTCCGTTACCTTAAAACAAATATATTGGAACAAAGGCCAAGTGCAGAGCACAAAACAATGAAGGCTCTTTCACGCGCTATAAACCAGTATTAATACTTCACTTATTTATTTCTTATAATGTTCTCGAGTTAACGACGCCTTAGGCATTCGGTTTTTTCTTCCATGCGCCATAAAATACGACATCTGGAAATATATTCCACTCGTATTTATATCCAAATTTAGTTGCCCGGATATCGTACCAGTTTAATGTTGCGTTTATTTCATGATTATTTTAATTACAACTTATAAAGTAATTGACTAAGGATCCATTCAGTTTCCTAACGGTTTAAAATTTAAACAACAAATTTCAAAACCGTTTCTTTTGCTTTATGTACTTTTCAAATTATCTTAATTCCTTTTTGGTGATGTGAGACATAAAAAATTTGGTCGTTTGCGTGCGAAAAATAGCAGGGGTAAAGGAAATCGCATTTGGGGACGATTCGGAACAGCGTCACGCTGAGCTTAGTCCAGCTTAACTGAGTCGGCCTCGTCGATTAGCATAAATCGCGCCAACTAACCGTCACAAATGAGTGGCGCGGGGCGCGAGACGTATGAAAACAAACAGGAGGCGACGAGGCGACTGCGAGCGCGCGACTCTCGCATGTCGCGGCGACGGAGCGCGACAAATCGCGACCGTCGCCCGCCCGCATAAATCAGCATTATCTCGCGAGATAGCCGCGCCTGGACCCACCCTGCCATATCACGCCGGGCCCCGTGTCGTTTGAAAAAATTAATGACTCGGAAAAACGATTCGCTTATGAGGGATCTTTCATTGTAATTGAATTGCTCCACCGAGATCTGCCGAATTGTCGCCGGTCGTATTGCCGCGTCAGGTGTTCTGTTGTTGCTGTTTCAACGGGTTTTTGTTAAAGTCGCTTGCTGTTACGTTTTTATTTGTTATGGCTTTCGCAGTACTTGATATTGGCCGATATTTGCTACATTAATATATATATACAAGGGTTTTAGCATTTCGAAATGTCGTGTTATATGTACAATTATATGCTTCCCTTATTGATGCCCCTGTTAAAACACTTTTACATTTTCATTGTTATTAATATATTTAGAGTCATATTTTATACGTACCTAATAATCTTGCCTTATTCGACAAACAGGCAGATGTCATTTGCATATTGTATCCAAAGAGGGAGAGGAAAAATGCGTTGACGGTAAATCCGAGCACATTAGTTGCATGCACCCCTAGGAGATTATCATAACAGGCTTAATAGAATAATGTAAATATGTCTGTCTGTCGCCCGCTAGTTGCAACGCTAATGGCGCGCGGCTAACGCGGTAAGCTGTACTTCAGAACCTGTCTCTTTGTGTGCGGCTTTGAGTTTATTTAACGCGGGCCCATTTTTCATCCGTTCTGCAAATATTTTGATGGTTGTCGGTTATCCATTTCGAATCCAGTAGCATTTACGAGCGAGCTATTGAACGCCTGCAATATTTATTGACCAAATACACCTAATAATTTGAAACACGATCGCGAACAGAAGAACGTAAAATAACACTGGCAAGTTTATTTCAATATCTGTGGTATATCGTTAAAAACAATGAGTAAAAAATAAACGCTATTAAAAACTGCTTAACGTTATTGATGGAAACAATGAATCATATCTATAATAATTTATTAGTGTTCTCTTTACTATCGTCTTTTTATTCTCATGTTCGCGATTGTGAACGGGTCTTAATAGATCTAAATTAACATGTTTTCATATTAGAATGTATCGTGTATCGGCAGCGGAACGTATTGAAGATGTCTTCCACCGCGCGCGTTGCCAACACTTGTAATCACGGACTTGGCAGCCAACAGACTCTTTGATTTAGTTCTCAACACCATGTCCGCTATAAACATTCTTATACACATATATGATAAATTATAATGAGCGTTTATACGCCCGTAAATATTTATCTTTTTTGAACTCAAACAAAACGATATTGTTCGGATCTGATGAATTGATGATTAACGTCAAATACTAGAGAAGTTAATTAGGTTTGTGTAACGCGCTTTGATGTTCGACATTATTTCAAACGGAAGTGGTGTAAAATATATTTTTTTGTGAAATGAAATATCGAAATGTTTGATAGCGTGGTAGTACAATGTCGTTGCCGCTGAAATATTTTGATATTTCCTAGACGCGATACGTGTTTCAATGTTGGAATAGGTATATCTCGATGCGATGCATAGATCGCGCGTTCAATTCCCAGTACTAGGTCCAGTGCAATTTATTTAACTGTATTGCAAATGTGTCCGCCGAGCAAACTTGTGTTGTATTTGTTGATCTGTAACACGGATGTTAGTGCCATACCTACACTACAATTCTCAACCTTTATATATTTTTTTCATTTTATTGCTATCCTTCTTTCGTTTCACAAAGTCATAGTGAAAGTTTGAATTTCGTCTTCTTTCAGGAATTCATTTTTAACCTCACCTAATGAAATATTATAGACATTTTTAAGCAATATTTCTCGTATACATTCTAGCAAGCAGACATAATTTTATACTGTACTAATTGACATATATATTTGGTATAGCAATTTGAACAATTGCCATGTATATATGGGAAGCTTGGTGAGCGCGGTGTATTTTTTTGCGGGCGGTACCACGGCGCTCGCTGGCGCACACCGCTCTTACACGTACGCAACGCTGCCCCACCATTTATCGCACTCGTGCGATAATTGTTGATATACGATCGCGATCCGACATCGTAATTGTCAACGCTTAATCTTCTAATTGGCTCGCATTTGCCAATGCCAGCGAGTCGCCTCCATTCGTTCGCGGATAGTTCGCGTGCGAAAAAATCTCTCACCGGTTTCGGTCACATACGGAGGTACAACGTGACACACCAGCCCGTATATACGCTTGGTGGAACGGGCGAGGAAGAAAAGCAATTCGCGACGCCAATTTCGAGAACAGTAAAAAGTGCGATTCACAAGTGCAACTTGAAACGGCGTTTAAGAGCGATCCGAGGGCGGCGCCCGCCGGGGGCGAGAAAACAATTTGGAATTTTATCGGCGACGAGGTGGCGCGGGGCGGGTGACCGTGTTACTTCTGATTTATGGTCACATTAGGTGCGAGCCACAACGCGCGAAATGCACTCGCTCGTACTACACTATTAACGCTACTTTACTTTTCACCCGTTCAGCGAAACGGACATCCACTTAATCAGTTGTAGATGTGCCTATCGTTCAAACGTATCAATCTTAATTATAATCCGGTATATTTACGTTTCTTCTACTGTGTATTTACTCGTATAAACGTACCATCACGCCTGTATTCCCCGTAGAAGTAGGCAGAGGAGTGTAGTACACTCCCACGTTTCAGTTACGTTTACGACGCAACATGGAATAGGTAGTGAATGTATTGCCATACACCAGGCACAAATCCAGACTCTTGGCCACTATTTGAAATTATAATTTTAGAAAAATCCAACAGTACCCGACCCGGAATTTGAACCCAGGACCTCTCGATCGGCAGTCGCGCTTGCGACCAACATGACTAACGAGACCGTCAATATAGGCAAGATATGTAGGCTATCTTTATAATTGTGACCATGAGCTTTATGAAAATAAATGATATTTCTCTATACACGTGCATAGTTAGTTAATTAATCCAGATAATTAAATCCACTTCAAACGCCACGCGGCGGGTCTTCCCTGATATTTTAATACCATCCAAATTCAAAAGCTAATTTCACTAAAACCTTAAATGAAACGAGTTGGTCTGAGCTCGCACATTATTTAACTTGTTCCAAGTTTAAATTGAAAACGCCACCGAACTCTTTACGTAGTCCGAGTCAAATTTTGAACTTTGCCGCTGAATCGGAAATTTCTTTATAAATATCTTATTAAGCTTAAATTCAGTTGGTGTCACGTTGCCGACACTAATTTTATTCGTGAGAGACGGTGGCGCGGCGGCGGCGCGTCGGCCGGTGAAAATGTATGCAAACGGGAAACGCGATATTTGACGGAGCTGAAAACGACAAAAGAATTAAGGAGAACTCCGACACGCGCCCGACACGCCACGACACCGTCGACACAACCCCTCCCACTAGAATCTTACATTGCGAATTCACTTTGCCGTTTACTTACCTACTCGGCCACTGCAACCACAATCAATCTATCAACTTTAATCCTTTATATTCAGACATAATAATAACAGGCCTATACCCCTGTATGCTTTTACGGCGAAAGCTAATTACGTTTATCAGTTTTTTCCAAGTATTAATTTCGATAACAACCAACATAGCTATTGACAGACAAATTAAAATATACGTAAAATAAGGTTACAGAAAAGTAAATGAACGAATTATATACCAGATACACAGCATACATTGTAATTACTGTTTGTAAAGCAACTGAGTAGTACAAAATGCGAGTTACATGAAAACAACTGTATTTATTTAATTCCCATCACGTTCATAATTCACGCACACAACCCTTTCTGTGTCTATTTAGGTTATGTGAAGAGAACACATGCAGGGTATTTGAACACAGCCTGTAATAGATGTGTGATTCATGTAAATGTACCCTTAGCGAGTGTATCGTAGGCTAATCTCACCCCCGCCCGCCCTGCCAGGCGACGCAATATGCCGCGGGCGGGTGGCAGGGTACCGCCGAGAAAACGTGTAAACTAATTATGTACATTTTCGTAGGCACTTATTTACATAACCACGGGCTGAACCCCGCTTTCACCGTGAATATTTCATTTGCAACCTTTACTGTGACGGTTTGATATGACAGCTGTTGGTTTGTTTTGTGGGTAACTTTTAATTTTGGTCGTTCCGTTTTCATAGCGCTGTGTTCTGTGCGCTCTGCGGTCCCACCCGCAAATAATGATAGGCGATTGTCGAACGAGTTTCTTTTTTACGGATAAACGGCTGGGAAAGTTTTAAGGTGTAATTTGGGATTTTCGCTGAGACGGGCCCTGTCGGCCGTTGTCTGTGTAGGTGCTTATTAAATTGATGACTGTTATGCCTAGTAAGCGACCCCGTTTGTACCTTTCTGCGTTTGCTTCGAGGTGGGAATTTTGTATTGAGGAAACACGAGGGGAATAATTAACTGTAATTGGAAATTGACGTCAGGTGGGGTCCATTACACCCTTTGTAACTTTGTAGGTACATCTATTTTGATAGTGGTACACATATTGAATGTCCACACTGTAATTATATTGAAATTATGGATTGAAATTGAAATAGAAAATATCGAGCAAGTAATACTACTAGAAGCGAAATTTTTCAATATTTGTATGACATTGATAGTTGGATAAGTACATTGCGAGGACTTATAATGTAGGTACTAATACAGATTATGTAAACCTTATGTATAAATATAACGTAACATCACGACCATAACCCCCGAAGAAGTAGACAGAGGAATGCAGTTTACGCCCACATTTCACCAGTTACGTTTACGTCCCGTTATGGAATAGGTGGTGAGTCTATTGCCATACACCAGGCACAAGCCCAGACTCCGACTCACTATTAGAAATTCAAATTTTAAGAAAAATCCAATAGTACCCGACCCGGGATTTGAACCCAGAACCTTTCGATCGACAGTCGCGTTTGCAATTAACGCGACCAACGAGGCAGTCAATTTTACAAACCTTATGGATAAATATATTATTGAGAAATAAATAGAATTGAAACGATTGTTTAGTGGCAAGTAGAGTCTGCATCGCGGTGTGCAGGAAGTCAATAAATAAAACTATTAGATGTTAATGAGTGAATGGGCAGGAGTTTTGCGAGTATTTATACCCGCCTTCGCGAGAACTAATTTATGGAAGTAAGTACGCGGAACATGTTTATGTGCCGCCCTCCCGCCCTACCGTTGACATCCGGTCGCTACCCGCAGCGAGCCTATTGCTAAATAAAAAAGATCACCAAGCATATAAGCATTGGCTTGTTAAATAATTAACTGCCTCTATATCATTGGTGCGGGGAAAGCACATAAATATGATTATTAATGTAATGACAGTGGGACGAGTTTCGCAATTGAGACCTATAGTAACAAAGGGGTCGCAGTTGCGGAATAAACACACAATTGTTGGTTACTTTTCGAAAACAGATGTATTTAATGCAGTTAACAGGCGTGATAATAAAATTTTACCGTGGATGGCGTTTTTTTATAACATACAATTTTGAAATTCAACACAAGCTTAATTGTGCTCCAACCCACGTTAAACGCAATTCTTTATTTTCCATTATTCTTCGAAACATATTAGGTATTGGTAGAAATAGAAAAGTGGAAATTTTGATTCTGCGTACGGTTTAATAGGCTTAAGCGCTTTATGGACGTCGTAAAATCAAAATTAGTGATACAAGAGCATTCCGAAACACCTAGACACGCGTCGCCAGTAAACCGACTGCGTCTTTGAAGTGTTAGTTCGAGGAACGCGCTGGCGATTGACAGCCTCTTGGATTACACACAGCTTCGTCCAGTCCGTGCATCTGTTAGCAGATTTAAGAGGCAATTACTAAGCTTTTTAAAAGACCACCGAGAAGCGCTTTGTTGCTCCGCTTCGATGACGCTGCGCGATGCTGATGAAAGACGTAAATGCCTAAGCGTAATATGATGACGCAGGTCTTGCCAGTCAATGTAGGCACGTAACGGTCACCTATATGGGATGTCTTTATACAGGTTTTCCATTTCTGCTTAGTACTGTTCTTGGTAACAGCAACGGCATGTCCCTGTAATAATGAAATGTATTGTAAGTATTGATTATGCAAGCTGAAGATAGGGCTCAGTGGCGTGCTATTGAAGAGGCCTATTGTCCAGCAGTGGACGGAAATAGGCTGCAGATGATGATGATGATGAATTTGGCACGCTTCCCTTTGAAAGGCGGCCGGGGCACAAGCCCTACGTGCCCCGTCCACCAAACCCCATTAAATTATTACGCGAAGTAGTAGTAAAGGATCAGTACGTATTTTTGTGTGATTATGTTTTTAATACGCTGTTTAATAATATAGTAATTATTTTACGGTTCATATATTGTCGATATCGACATATGTACGTAAACATATGCTGGCTATTTCTCATAAGGGTGAGCAGAGATAACAGATTTCCACCAACACCGCTCCACAACAGTCTCGAGATATTAATAAGCCGCGTGACTTATGGCCGGAGTGTACGAAACGAAATCGGTAATTGCGTTTTTATGTCGATGTAATCTGTGCTCCAATTCTTTTATTGTTCCCGCCGCGGGTTTAGCGATGGAATCTGGTCCGCGGACTGGTCCGAAGACTGGTCCGAGCGTCCTTCTAAATCAGATTCGACTAATTGTCGGCTAACATTCGGACGTCATTGGGCAAGTTTATTTACCCTGACGTATATAGATTTTGTTAAAATATAAATGGGGATCTGCGTAACGGGTTGAACTAAATTCCCTTCGTTCTCATATATAAACACATATCTGAATACAAGGAT
>DWEG01000717.1:0-10209 GCA_018245845.1 Apyrrothrix hygieia | reverse complement strand
ATAAATAAAAGTAAACATAAATAAAAATATACATAAATAAAAATATACATAAATAAAAATATACATAAATAAAAATAAAACAAACCAAATACATATATATACATAAATAAAAACAATTATAACAATTATTATTAACAATAATAACATACAAAAGAATATCAACTAGAAAATAAATAGGAGATGGACTAAGAGAAATTGTTTTCATACTAATATGAAATAAAATAAATGTTAATTTTTGTTTCTGACCTGTTTTGTTAATTTTTGTGTGATCCCTTTCATAGTCCTTTTATTGTTGGCCCCGGGTTTCCGCCAATATTGAGAAGTCTCACTAAGAATGTTGTGTTCCACCGTTAAAGTTAATGTAAAAAAACATACGTAATTTATTAGAGCTAGAGGATAGCGAGAGAGGTGTTCACCTAGCTAATTGGAACGCTGAAATCCAAATGAATACACTAACACTGCACTACATTACATTTCGATGCGAATTGTCTACATCTGTCCAATTTTTATTGTCAATAAATACGTAACATCACGCCTATAATCCCCGAAGAGGTAGGCAGAGGAGTGTAGTACACTCGCATGTATCACTGGTTACGTTGTGAATAAATGATACACAATACCGATATAAAGTATTTTATTTACAAATGATTGCAACAATGAAATACAGACGATGCATTATAATTACAAGAGTAATGTATGTCCAAAAAATGGGAAACAGATAATATCTAACGGCACTAAAATTATCATTTATGTAAAATGTACACATCCGACGCGAGCCCGCGCCGCGGCGGCGGCTGTCCGCTGGCCGCCAGCTCTCGCCAGGTCAGCGCGCTCTTCACACAATCACATATACGGGAAACGGAAAGCCCTCCGTAGGGCACGTATCCGCCACCTTATTTAAAACGTTCCCAAAACGTAACGGAGGAGGAACCCTGGGCGTCAGACGGAAACGAGGTTTCGCCCTAGCAGAGGAGACGTGGAAAACTCGAAATGGTCCGCGTGTTAATTAATTGGAGCTAATAATTATTGACCGATTGATCGATTAACAGACATTAGGTGAATATTTGGCTACATGTCGTTTCCGTTCTGACGCTTTCCCGCGACGGAATAGCTCCTTACATAAGGCCCCTGAGTCTCGCTCTAGCAAGTTTAATGAATCCTGAATCAAACATGACTGCACCTTTCAAATGAGCGAATCTCCTATATTTAATAGATTCGCTGCCATACAAATTTTATAAATCTATCTATATGTGGTCGAAAACGTGTCGCACGAGAGACCATTCCGTCGCGGCAGGCTGGAGAAGCACAAGCTGAAGTCCACACACACGCCGCGGCCGCCGGGCGACGCTGCGCTCGCAGAAGCGTGTCACTAAAGCTCAGCAAATCGAAACAGCGTCCGCACAACGAATAAGAAAAGATTAAGTATACGCGAAACCGCTAATGACCGGTCTCAAAGCACCACTTCAGAACTGCTCCACCGCCGCCCCCGCACCGCGCGCCCGCCCGCCGTCGCTCGAAGGGGCTCGAAATCTTCAGGGAAATATTATTAAATCTAAACTCGTCGCATTCCGAGAGCTACCTACGTCAGATTCAGGTCGGTGCACTCAAAACGGAAGGTGAGAAGTGAGAGAAAACATGCGAAAAAAACTGTAAACGAAGCCGGTCGATCGGCCGTTCGGCGGATAGCATCACGAGACAGCGTCCGTCGGAGCGTCTACCGCGGGGCGGCGGCGGCGCGCGCGCGCTGCTACACGGCGTTGAGCGCGCGCCGCGACGGGCCGTACTCGTCCGACGCGTCGCGCTCGCGCCGAGGCGGCCGCTCATCGCGCGCGTACGCGTCGCGCGTGTAGTCGCGGCCCTCACGCGCGTACGCCTCGCGCGTGTAGTCGTGGCCGTACGCCTCGCGCTCGTAGGGCTCGTCGCGGTAGTCATGAGAGTATCCCTCGTGGTAGTCCCGAGGATAGTCGCGCGGGTACCGGTGGTTGTCCCGCGGTTCGCGCGGGTAATACTCCTCCTCGAGCCGCTCCGGCCGTGGCGCACGCGATCTGCCACCTGGAACGCATTCATTGGTTCTGAGAAATATATCCGTAGCTCACTCGGCACGCCTTTCGTAGTGTCGATCTCTACATTAACATCACTGACAATAGAACTTTGAGCAGAAAATCTTCAACGGGTAAGACAAATGATTATAATAACAATGAACTATAATTTTAAGACTATGCTACAGTAAGTCATCTAATTTCTAAAACAAATTCAACACACCGTTTATTATGGAACATACTAAAATCTATCAAATGGCAAATATCCGCACAATGAATAAACTCCTCAGGGTGATATTAATTTTAGTCGGGTGATCACACAGTAGTAAAGGCGACACGAATCGCACAAGACCGCTTCGTCAGGATCACACGGCACCCACTTACTGCGCCGTTAAGAGACAATGCCAAGCGACATCTACATGATGACCTCCCTGGAGGCGCGCACTCTGCCGGGGCACGGGACCACCACCTCAGCGGCGGGCGAGGGAGTGCGCGCCGCTGTGGAGAACCACACATAGAAGCGACCACACCACCACCAAGTTTATCCTTGCTCATTATCGTATGATTATGTCGTACACAGCTCAACTGCCAGTCTATTACAGGATTCCGAGACGAAGAGCATGTTAAATATTAAATTTCACCAAGATGCAAAATCTGGTTGTTGTTGTAATGGTATGTAGACAGGGAAAGAAAGTTAGCAAGTAATTTCGAATGAAGATTCACGACCTGATCGTTTTAAAATACGACCATTGTCGACTAGGTTAATTTATAAACAGATGAAAGGTAGAAAATGATTTAAATGTTAGCTATAGTTACGGGCAAATGCAGTTCGAGGACGATTTGAGGTAAGTAAAGTTACGAAAGAAGTTTCCAATTGACTGTATCAGAACTGTTGGTTTCAGTTGAGCTTTTGTATATAGGCGATGGTCAATTTTGTATTAATATAAGCAACACTCGGTTAAACAGTGAAAGGTAGAACATGAGCCACTATAAAGTGCATTCAACCTGAATGGAGGCCGGCGTCGGTGGTCTGCTACTCTATAATGAAATATCTGGAATAATTTCTCCGCTCCGTTAATGTGCTTGTCCTGAGGCTTGAACTGAAATGAATAGATGGTGTCAGGGCAGTGCTAGTTCTAAGGAACGATGACTGAAGTGTTGATGAAATTCAAAATATAAGTGAGTTTAGAAATAACATTCAATTCTTTAATGCTAATAAGGAAATTCTCAGACAATTACAATCAACAAATACATCAGTTATGTGTTGTTTACGTCATGGACTTGAAAGAAATTGCAAATTACAATTCAGTAACAAAATATCCAGGGCGTAAAGCAAGATGACAATCATTAATCAACAATCATTAATAATGTATAAACTCAGTGACTTGAGAAATTTTCCAACGAATGCGTGAAATATGTACATTGATCAAAATAATGTTTGATGCATTGGCATTGGTTCTGGGAAGCATTATCCACATATTTACATACATAAAGACATGTATTCGGCTTACTCCAAGGGCACGGTACAATACAACATCGATACCAAGTACAAACGACAGAACATAATAATTATAGTATTGATATATGTGTAATGTGTCTTGTGTGTAACATAAGCACTGCATATGCGAATGGTTGAAATGGTGTTGATGACGAATTATAGCTTTAATAAAATACTATTGTAGCTTATTCTAATACATATAAAGATTCAGTACATGGACAATGAATGTGTTATAACTTATTTTAGTTTCACAAGCGTTAATATTATTCACGAATTTTCTTAGCGCTTCGTACAGTTAGTGATATACCTTACAGAAACTAAAACTAATTAGAATTTTACCAAATCCATAGATACATATGTTGTTGAGAAGCGAGATACGAAAAAAGCCGGTGGGGTAATATAAATCACTGCGGGAGTGGGTCTAATAATAAAAATGAGGCACATTATAAATTCTAAGATCTTCCAAGTAAAACAATAAAAATATAAATAATATAAATAATATAATCCTGAAAAATGACGAGGGTGAAATATTTACTGCAAAGGAAGGTAATGTTGGGTTAGAAGACGGATCGTAAAACCTGATAAATTTTCAGATGCTGAAATATTTTGTAAAGCAACTTAATGCCTCGAAAACAAAAGTATTACTGAATGAGATAGATAACGTTAAAAATAGAATTGAACTTTTGATAAATATTAAAATGTAGTACAATTAATAGATATTTAATTAAATGCAGTACTAGCATAGGTTATTTCAATAGATAAGCTCACATTCTCATTTGTTATGAAGGACGATTTTTTTGTATAACAAGGTATTTCATTGCAAGAAAATGATTCTTGTGTACCAGGAAAACTGAGTTTGCCTTTTACATCTCACACCCTGTTACGCGTTACACTGGGTTGTCATCGTTGGACAGCTCGTAGATCACAACGATCCGCCTTCGAATGTTAGTGGGTAGTGTGCGGGCGGTGTTACCTCGCTCGCGCTCGTAGCCGTAGGAGTCGGCGCGGTCGCGCGGCGCGCGCTCACCGGGCGGCGCGGGGGGCGCGGGGGGCGCGGCGCCGGCCGCGGGGTCAACACAAGGAGAGTTACGTTACACGCTTTGTTAGTTGGCAATTGTACTGTTATGCCGTGATAGGACAGAAAAGTGTAGTAAGCAGAAACTAGGCATTCCAGCTCCCATGCCGTGACGTAGCAATGTCTGCATTGTATTAAAGTAACACGAGTGAAACATTACAGTGAAGTCGATGCGCTATATATAATTTTATTCATTGGTTGGCGGGTACATGTGAGGTCGACCGGAATGTACATTATACTAATTGAAGTCCTCAGCGGCATCGACGCATTTTGTTCTAGTCTGTTACTAGTGTTTATTAGTATAAGTACGTCATAAACTACGTCGTTCACTACTTTCTATCACATAAAAACTATATCTAAACTTTGAAAACAGTGCGAATGACACCGTAAACGATGAAAATATGGTTATTCCAAATTTCTTATTAGTTACAAACTAGATGTTATAATGAAATTATGGAACGATAATAAAATGTATATTTAAAGAACAATGTGATGTATTAAATCAAAATAATATACAGTATTAAAATTACTAATGTGTGTTTTGTGTCTACGTCATAAATATGTACAAAAAATAAATATAAATGTGTGGATATCAAAGGTAATAATATTATGTTAAGTAATAGTGACGCTAATATCGCTATTTATTATAAATTTAAACGCTCATAATAATCAATTAAATGCAGGCAAGTAGTTAGGGTTGCCATCAGTATGATAATTATTATTAAATACATATCAACTTCTTGATTTATAATTATTTTCTTTCGTACAATTGTATATCCGCTCTTAGTATATAGTGGTTCGAGAACATGAACATAAAAAACCTAACATCACGTCTGTAATCCCCGAAGAGGTATCCAGAGGAATATGAACATAAAAATACCATAAATGTAAGACGGTAAGCGTGATGTCTAACAAAACATAAAGTATATCTGGCCGCAGTGGCTGCGGAGACGTTTGCCCCACTACTTCTTCGAAATTATCGAAATAATCGGGATCTCATTATTTTTTAACTTTGGGAGCTGCTCGACAGAGCGATTCGACAGACATGACGTATCATGCTATCGTCAACCATGACTCCATAGGGCTGTTAGCAGTCGACAAGCGGAGAACAATAGTAGGAAAGTCGCATAATTTAGGATTACTCAAGTTTTGTGGCAACCCTAATATTAGTAAGTACCTAGGACATCGAATTAGTAGCTACTAAATGCATCATAATCCGACTGCACGACATCTATAGCTGTCACGAACAATTAATGTAATACCTGTCATAACAGCCAGCTTTTGGCCGCGGCCCGTGTAACCTAGCCAAATAGAATGGTTAGACAAACGTACTTGATACATACGTATTCTTATGCATATATTATTATGTAACATAATATATGTATAAATAGGACGATACGTGGACATTCGCTGACTTAATATAAATACTAGGAGATAATTTATCGTGTATTGGTACCGCGCGATTAAACTGTACTGTTTATTAAAAAAAATATGTAAATGGCCACTGCTGGGCAAATTAAAGAGGGCAGTTCGGTGTAGTGCTGTATTGTAGGGTAAAATGCGGTGACAAATATTAAACATAATGTTTAAAGTATTATTGTATTGTCAAACTTAACGAACTGCAGTGTAATGTATAATTCGCAGAAATTAACTAGACACCTCGCTATGATGACGTAACAGCTAGGTGTCGTCGAGTCGAAGGCGAGACCGGTAGGTGTCGGTAGGCAAAAACGGGTGCAGGGAGGGGAAGTACTGAGGTGATTTCTGCGTGTTATACTGTGTGCGACACAATGTAGTGAGGCGGCGGGGCGGCTCACCGGGCTGCGCCTGGCTGGGCGCGCGCGGCGGCGCCAGCTGGTGCTGCGGGCTGCGCGCGCTACTCGGCGCCGTTGGCGGGTGCGTGGCGGCCCAGTACGTCTGCGACACGCGGCGTCCCATCATAAATGAGTTTAGACGATTCGATTAAGATACTTAGGGTTAATTCTGACTTTGCGAGTGGAAACTTCCGGAGCGAGTTCTAAATTGAATTGTCGACGGGCTTGGTACATAAATAGTAAAACGTCATAGAAATCATTAGTAACTATATTCTCGTTTAGCCCGCAGTCTGCAACGACGACCGAGTGCGGGTGGCAGACGCTTTAGAAAACACTAAAGCGAACTCTGTGGTGTGGAGGTTTCCTCGTGATGTTCTCCTACACCGTTACAGCCCCTGATGTTTACCATTAGGCACCGTTCGTAGAAAATGGAACACTCGCTCATGTAATTTAACTATAATTGCGGAAAGTGTGAGAAGTTGATAATATTGGATTGTTGTCAACTTGATCGTCTACTTTTCCTTTATTGTATACTGTGAGATGTCAGTTCAACCGAATTTTTCGGATTCTACCTACCACTCAACCATTCGAAATCCGTAAATCAGAACTGGAAATTACTGGCTTCAGCGCTGGCTTCGGCGTAAGTCCCATTAAGCTTTAATAGGAAATATGTGGAACTCCTGTACATCCTTACGCATAGCGGCCATAGATACTATGTATTTAATTTTCAATTAAGGTGAACAGAATTGGTATCTCCCTTTTGGAAGTAAAATATAACATTCGAAGTGCAAGAACGAGAGCATCACCTCCAAATATTCGGCGATGCGATCGCAGGCGTCCTCGAGCTGGTTCTCGTCGAGGATCAGGTCGAACATCTCCTTGGGGCACTGCGCCAGCTTCTCCGCGGCCACCAGCTGCACCGACATGTTCTTGCTCTGTCCCTTGCCGCGCGACTTGATCAGCCGCTGTAGCACCTGGAGTTGACACGTGCAAGGTTTGATGACAATCTACCTACATTTATATTAATATATACCTGGTAATATGCCTGAGTTATTTTATACTATATTTTCCCAAGTCGAGCCTGTGACCTGATGTACTTGCAACGTTACATAATATCCACTTATTTTTACATTTAAAATTATGATGAGTGTGTTTCGTCCGTAATATAAGGAGACGTCTTTTACTGCTGAGAAAGCTTTTATCTGCTACATAAGGAGACTCACTCGTTAGGAATAATCTCTGCTATTCAAGTAAATGGAACCGTAAAAGAGTGCTTGATGATTTACGACGTATATTTATGGAACATATGTTACCTTTGGGCTGGTTATCTTCAAGTAGACGATGGTGGGCGCGAGCGAGGTCTTCGCGAGCTGCGAGGGATGGTTGATGGTGTCGCAGTCCAGCACCACCAGCTGCAGCGTGCGAGCCAGGTCGAATATCCGCTCGATCTCCGTCTGAATGTCCATCCAAAATGTTTTCAATTATCTAAGCTTTATCTAAACGCTTTGATACTTACTTCACACGTGGGATAGTTAGTGAATAACACGATTCATCTTTGTTATTACTCAGTCAGGAAACCTATTAAGCCCAATTTATATATCTGATTCTGATTTACATGTTTTTAATTTCAGTCGTTTCTTTGAAATTGTTTTGTAAGGATCGTTGCTCTGAACTTTCTCCAAAATTATGTTTCGACCCATTTTAAAATTTGCTCAATACTGTACAGAAAATAGTTTTCGTTAGGAAACGTTAGTATTTTTATGACGGCGCAAGATAAAAATAAAAAGTATAATAAAATAAGGTGAAGCTTATTTTCATTGCCAGATGAGAAAAAAAAAAGACAAGATGTTTTAAGGACGTTACCACCACAAAAAGGACAAATTATTCATATATGTATTAGTGATTAACTCATAGCAAAAAGGCAATAGGTTAATCATTGACGCCGTGCCACACAACCGAACCTGAACCTCAGCCAAGCAATTGGTCCTCGAGTTTGGTCTATCTAAAATGGGTTTCTTGGGCGGGTTATTGAGCAAGGATCGCTTCGCCAGCGAAATATCCGCCGTGACTCTGGTAATGATGATCCTGGAAAACGTCAAGCGGACTGGATGAGTTACCTGCACTTCCGCGAGGCAAGTGGAACGTGAATTCGTCCGTTCCATTATGGCGCGCTTCGATGGATTGTTCAAAAGCGACCGCTTGGCGAGCGATATGTCCGCCATCACGCGTGTTATTATTATCCTGGAAATTAATCATTTATGACAAATTGATATACAACGCGAAAGTTGATGGATGTCGGTGCCGAGGGAAACCAAGATTCAAGTAAGTCTTAAAGCCTTGACCTGATGAGCCTTGACCAGTTTGGTCTGATACTGGCTGACGGCGGAGTCGGAAGTCTCCGAAACGAATGTGCGAACGTATGAAAGGAGTGATGAATGTGTAAGAAGCACGTCATGTCTGTAAAGATAGAGATATTTGGCTCTCCGCACTCGTTGCCTATTCCGTAAGAGTCATGTGTTCTGATATAATAAATAGTTAAGCATTTCTTGTACACGAACATTTTTGTTGTCTAATTAGCAATAATAATTTTGTTACAATTAACAATAGCGTTTATTATAATTAACAATAGAAAGGCTAACCCGGAACATTAATTACAATTTAATTTAACAGACATTTAATGTAACAGAGATTTACGATATAAGCTGGCTCATAAATGTGTCATATCTACTCTAACTAACTGCTTGTAATGAAATGTAGGTATTTACAAATCCAATTAGTAAAAAATATTTCTGTATTAATTAGTCAAGTTTGCAGTTATCGATGATATTTATCGAACAGCAGCCAACACTCACCTGCCTTCGAACCGTTTTTTCAAGAAGTCAAATAATGCTTTTTGCATCATATCCGTGACCTCGTAACTTTTGAGAGAGGGTCCCACGAGAACAACCGGTCGCATGGAAGGTACCACGTCATAGGGTGTCGGATTCTCCTGCTTTTTGAAGAACGGTTTCCGCTTCTCCTTGCTTGAAGGCAGAGCGCCGGCACCGCGACCCCGGCCCACCGAATCTGAATCCTCACCTGACGGTTGAGAACACATAAAAAAATCTGGGCGAACAGATTGAAGCTCAGAAGTTGCAATATATAAGAATATTGTCCGAATTTCTAATCACATGAAGCAGATAATTCGAGGGGATATATCACAAACTATTGTTCTCGACATTTGTATTATCTATTACAAATTACTTGGGCCTGGGCATCAATAAACAATGGATTCAAGTAACAAAGGTAACATTCATATCTGTGCCAAGGTATCGTCAATTTATAAAATATCAGATAGATGGGACAGCTCAATAATAGTTTACGTTAGGACAATGTATGTACGTATAAAAGGAACAGGATATAGACATCTATGATGTGTCAAGCTTATTTTCAAATGTAATAAGTTTAATCTTAAAATACAAGCTTCACAAAACGAACAACATTCATCACAAGACGTAAATGTATTTTGTAAACTTTCAACAATAGATAGATAAGTATCTTTTAAATATTTGAGAATATGAAACTTTACAAAATGCACACAAGATATAAAATAGAAAAGATAGTAAAAATTATAAAGGAGAAGAGTAGGTTCGTATACGTATTATTTTCATAAATACCAATGAAATAAAACGTACACAAATTAGAATTGAAGATAGGAGAACGAAATGAGCAATGAAGAGATGCAATGCAAGTGAGCGGAATCATTACTGGCAAAGAATTAGGATAGGTCTAAGAGATACATAA
>DWEG01000716.1:0-10211 GCA_018245845.1 Apyrrothrix hygieia | reverse complement strand
CGCAAGTGGGTGGGACGCGATAAATTATTATTAACAGTGAAGTTAAGTAAAACTCTCAATCATACATCCTTAATCAACTGTTTTCTGGAGATTACGGCTAATGATTCCGAATTAAATGATAAGCTTTTGACGTGTTACAGTCATTTCGAGTGTTGACTGTGTCACCATCACCAATCCTTACCTACATCATTAATAATTCCCTGTTTTGCAGATTATTATTATTATATCGTCACGCCAAATGTCTTACGGGGTAGGCAGAGATGCCGTCTGCCAAACAGTCTTGACGTACTTCTGTTACATTCATCACCCTCTGTTTTGCATATTGCTGTATTAAAGGTTGTTTATGTTTCAAACAGGTAAATAGTGTGAGAGGAGGTGTGAGTTTAGATGATTGTCTCTCCAATCCCCAAGTGTGACGGTGTGACATCGCTTGTTGTTGCTTTATGATGGTCATAAACTGGCCATTGCTATTCACGCTATTCTAATACGATTTTTATATCCTCTATCTATTAATTGTGGTAGGTAGTTGTTGAACTGGATAATAAAATAGAAGATTTTATCACATGCAATAAATTACCGGAGTCAAACACAAAATTTTGGACACGCGAAGTCATGTTAAAGACACCCAAGCGGGCGAAGACAGATATCATAACTAGTTTTTCTAAAAGGTAGGCGTTATCGAAAAAAACTCGATTCACTCGGAAACTTGTTTAATTTATAATGATAAGAAGTAAATTTCACCAATAATTCTAACTTCTAATGGAGAATTTAATACATATTACGTTTATTATCCAATGTAGGCGCCTTGTAAACAGACTAACTTCAACAAATGTTCACCGCTCGTTGTCTACATTATCCGCAGTGTTCTACTATGTACATTGTGACCGACTTCAGACTCACTTCAGCTCTCCATTGCTTTTCTTCCTTAATGCACCCAACCATTTTCAATAAAAAGTATTTTGTTTTTTATATTTGCACTTCACGATTATCATATTCATTTGTACGTCACATTTATAAGTAACTGCAACGATTGGTTTCATCAGTTCTGTAAACCTCCACGGTTTGTGTTAGGAGTTTGTAAAAAATGTTGTTACCTGGGATACATGACCGTTTTTTGAATGCGAGAAATTCGAGTTGCAATTTGGCTCTATTGTACGAGAACAAAGGCGTGTGATGCGTTAATAATACAGGTGCATCGTTTCCAAACTTTGGCCGAGCGCTCCTCCGGGAGCCCGAATGCTACGTGACCGGTTTTATTTCATGCCATTCCCGACTTTGATAGCGTTCGTTTTATATAATTGCCGTTAAACTTCGAAACTATTTTTGTACGTTTTGAAAGTCCTTTTTACGCCACAGTGCGGGGGGCTATTAGATTAGTCGCCGTCCAGACCAATGTTTCATTAATGCGAATCTAATTTGTGTTGTGAAGCGCCCGTTCGGATTGCCAGCGAGCTTTTGTCGACGATATTGTTGAATCGTTTGCCATTATTTATTAATGAGCAGATGTTGTACAAACAGACTCGTGTTACATCAGAAAGGTTACGTTTTGAAACGTGATGTCGACTTGTACAATTATATAGGTGGATTTAGTACCATAATGTAAAGTTCAATGCTGGTGAAGCGGCTGTAAATGTTGTATATTTGACTCGCATACTCTATTGTAATCGGTGCTTTATAGAGGAATTTGTAAGCTTCATTTATGTGTTATTTATTAGTAGTCAGGGCGATAAAGTACGCGCTTTAGGAGGACGAGAAAGTAATTGTTTTATTAATCGACATTTGATATCGAAAATATCAAAATTACCGATTTGAACTTCTGAACACGGTCGCACTTATGAACTTTTATACTTAGATTAAATATGGCAAATACGACATCGCCAGCCATGTGGTACTCAAACATAATATTTGTGTGGCTGTCTGACAAAAAAGAAACAATATCCCAAGTAAATCCTCCCCGTAGGTTTTTTGAGGAGTGTATTATAATACTCAAATGATAGATAACTGATAGATACTTACTGCAGCGTTGACTGGATATAAGTAGGACTGGTTGTGCAATGCGTATGTTCACGGTTTGTAGAGAAATTATCGGTCAAATAGATACAGCTCAATGAGTGGTAGAGCAAGCGGCGGGCGGCCTCGTGAAATTTATCCGGCGGCTCCTTTATCACGTAAATACTCATTTGCAAGTTAATCGCGAAACTGTGGAAGTCGTCCTAATTGAGTGTATAACTCTACTATGCTCTTACATATTTTATTATTCGCTCAGTGCTCGCTCTTGATCTCTGTTTATCTGTTCTTACATTCTGTTTGCATTTTATCGTTAGTATACTCTACTTAGAATAAAATACATTTAATTGCTCGTAAATAAAACCCTCTTGCAGTATTGCAATCACATTTTAACTTCTAATCTTTATTTGGCTAGCGTATATAATTTAATTATGGTCAAAGAACGATATCAGTTCATAATTGAACACTAAATTATACATTGACATTATTTTTTAATTAATATTTTACTTATTAAAATTATTCACGTTATGCAGTTCAAAACCTGCATACACCTAAGTTAAATGTACGTATCAGATGTTATAAAATAAAAAAGTTCATGTGTTCTGTTGATGGAAATGCCCATCACTCAGAAGCTTGCATATTTCAAATAAAATCCACGAAATCAATCGGATGCCAATGTTCTGACTAATGGTACATCTTACAAAACATTAAATGACAAATTGTTTTCATTGTTCCGAACTCTTTGTTATAAATTACGTGAATATAACATTATCTTCACTATCAACGTCGAGTTTACGTAACTGATAACGCAGTCGACAGATATATATTTAAAAGTCAGAGATAAACTTGTTTGTGGTTTTTAAATTTCTTCGGACGTTACATGCGTTGCATTATCTCCATGATTTATGAATGTTTGTTTGATGAGTCATGTTCTATGTTAATAAGATAGCTGCGTTGTTCGTTCAATTGTTTCGTGAGCGTTCGACGATTGTTCGCAGCAATGAAAGGTACTGCACACTTTGGGAGTTCAGTGGTATTTCGATTCTATAGGTATTTGTGGCGTACAGCATGAGAATGTTCCGATTGTTATTTTACAACTATGCTATTTAGTTTAGTTTTAACGCGTATCATTGCACTAATAATTTTTTACTTATTTAAAAAAATACGGGAATTGAACGCCAATAAATTAAGTGAATAACAAAAAATCATGGCATAGGCATAAGTAATTATGTTTATTTTAAATTAATTAACAATGTTGTCGATGTCTTAGCCAAATAAATTTTTTTTCAGGCTATGCCGTCGACTATTTTTCGTCGAAAATACGGCCTAATAAACTCTGTTATAACATAATTCTTACAGTGCTTATTTTCTTCTTCATAAATTCTCAATAGTTTCGTCTCGTTCACACCCATGAAATATTATAAAGAGAGAGAGGACGCATCATAAAATGAAACAGGTTTATGAATAAGGGGGTATGATCGTAAAACATAGCTGTAAACAGATCGCATTACATTATTTCCTGTTCGCAGCTGTTATGGATTTTTAATTAAAATAGACATAAGTAACCAAGTGTTTAACGTGTCCTATTCTTGGGAATAAAATAATCGATCGATCTGTATAAAACAGTTAATAATGTAATTGCGGTATTATTACCGAAGGACAATTTATCATTATTTAATAATTGACCGATGTGTAATGAGAGCGGTTGGGTGTTTATTAAAGGGATTGCTGAAGGTTTTTTGTCGCATCGCTCGTCCAGTTTAGCGACAGTTTAGCATTCCGCTGTGAGTCAGCGGGTGCGACGTGTAAAGCAAACAAAACTGGTGCGAAACTATCAAATTATTTCCATGGTCTGGTTTCTTTCGCTAGTATTTTTGCCGTCATCAATTGTTTGATGGGTAACAAAAAGGTAATCGGTAAAATAGCAGGTCTCACGTATGTACCATGTTGAGATGAGTAGACTTTAGTGTAATTACCTGTTTCAAAGATTTTCAGAATCGAACTTTTTTATATTTGAACTGTCTGTTAATCGGTTTATTTGTTTTTTTATCTGTACTGCTTCTACTTGACCTGGACTGGAATATACTGTTTTTACAATTAAAGCTCGAGCGATTCGTGCTTTTGTTACACTGGTAGCATTGTCGTACGGTTTTATGAATTTGTACCCCATTTCAGAAAAATCTTGGTTTTGTTAATGGCGCTGTATACGGATTTATGTTTGCTATATTTGTCTTGAATCGTTTACGTATGGAGACGTTCCGAAAAAGCAATAAAGAGTGGCGGTACAGAATCATCCCCAGTCACGTACCGCAATTCGTTCTAATAGTCGCCGCAGACAACGCCGGTTCACACACGACATTGTTTTGTTAGGACGGGGACGCCGGCCAATGCAAAACCCGGGGTTCGTTCCACTTTAACCTCTAGCATGAAAAACGTTATTAAAAATATTACTGTTAAGTTTTTATGAAGATACTATGAAGTATAAAGTTTTGTAATGTGCTACGTACATACATATCTACCCTTTAATGCGCTTCGTGAACTAATTTCACTGTGATTTAATCATTGTTATTATTATAGGCGTTTTTGCACGATCCTTTATATCTAAAATTTGGTTTACATTATTAATGCAATGTAACTAACATTTATTTTCTCTATTCTAATATTAACACAATAATTAGAAATGGCGGTGTTCTAGTGGAATAGGTAATAGTTTTGGCGGTACGTAGACGACGTGCAGCATGAGGCGCCCATTTTTTCTCTTATATGCGTGGGGGGCGTCCTGAAGTGGCACTCTGTCTCATGAACTAATGACAGATTGACGGACACGGCACTTTAACGTCACACTGTTTTGGTAACAAATTGTAATGAATCGTCCTGCCGGACCTCACACGTTGCATTTCATACGTCCATATATTACGATCCATATACGGTCATTATATACGGCCCATATATCACAATGCGTTTCATCATCATCATCAGCCTATTTCAGTGCGCTTGCACTAAAAATATCTTTGACATTTCGTAGTGTATTCAGGAATAAAAATATTTCACATGCGATTTATTTCGATATTGTTTTTTTTTTTAATCTCATTTTTATGTTATCACTAGTGTACATTTTATTGAAGCTTAACCTTTATTTCATAGCAACCGAAATGTTGTTTAGATAATAGTAATAATATAATAATTAATTAAATCGACTAAACAATTCTAGTGAACTTGTATGTACATACATATCTGTGAGTAATAAAACAACGTTGAAATCCGATTGTAGATTGATTTATACAGCTACGGGAGACATTTCCTGTCCTAAAATAGCAGAATTTCTTTGTAGTTATGAGAAATACAGTAAGTGGCATGTAACAATTTGTGACTATCACTTTTTAATGGAGCCATTAAAATAGTTTTGCCGTTGGGACCCATTCTTAATATTTTGGCGGCTATTTGCACGCTAATCAGATAACAAATGTCTTGTGGTCGATAGTTTCGATTGGTGCGTTTCGAACGAGAGATTGGTAAATTGGTATTGCTTTACTGGAGTGACCTTTACACAGCCGTGGAGTCTCGTAGTCGAATACCTATAAATGATTCACTTACAATAAATCAACACTCCGAAAGCAAATTGTCGCATGCTTTCCAACGAGTCTATTTAACTAGGATGAAGAAGACATTGAGAATTTGTTTAACAGAAACGTATCGTTTTTCTATTGTCTCTATTACCTGACGCCCTTTCGCTCTCTGTCGGCACTTTTATTAACTTTGTCCTAATGTGGTATAAGAATAATATGGAATTCTGGGGTACAATTTAAGCGGAACTTGCTACTCACACTGTTACTAAGCTTATTGTTCACGAACTACTACAAACTACCACCAGCCACGAGCAACTTTGCTTTGCACAGCTGTAAATGAGCATAAATTTATTTATCACGTGATTGATCGCCTCTCTCTGGTATATAAATCTAAATTACTCTGAAAAGCCTTGTAATAGAATATCTCAATTATCTCTTGGTATAGTAACGTTATTCATGTATCCTATCAGTCAGATAATAATTATAAAGGTGTAAGGTTCGTTGTAAGTAATAAGCTTAAATAAAGTTTTAATTTTAAAGTTATTTACAGACAATAATATTTTATGTATTCAGATAACACATTTTGGCGTATCCACTTCAATCGTATAGACCCTTTCATAAAATTGTTACGTAAGAAACACAATTGTCATGAAAGACTGACCAGACATTGGTGTCGTATTCCCTTTGTTACGTGGTGGAACTTTTTTCATCGCAGATGGGCCGAGTGGCTCATCTGTCTTTATTGTCTAACATCTCTCTTACTTTGACCGAGGTTTTGTGAAATATTAAACTGTGAATTAGCAAAAATTTTAAAAATAGACAATCACCATTGAACATATTTACAGTGTGACAACTCAGTCATACGTGCAATTGTCTGTTGTGTCGTGTTCAGCAAACATTGGGCTGTTTACGAAAGCCTTTTGTGCTTAGAGTCGAATAAGCTTGCATTATTACTCATGACAATACACAGACAGTGATCTCAATTATACCCAGCAGATATTATTACGCTAGTTAGAAGTAGCGACTAATTGTGTGCTCTAATTTTCATACTATTTCATTCGTGTGTAATGTAAGTTGTTGTCGATCGCGGGGCATGTAGAAGTATGTACGCTGTCAGATACTATCAAAACTCTTATTTATGCATCGGCAGACTCAGTAATCACGGATCATGAAGGGCGAGGTTATATGGAAGTGTCACCTAAAATCGACTTAATGTTAACTTATTTCATAATATTATATAGATATAAATATAACCTCTTTTAACTCCTATTTAATTTATTTGGAATTTAATTCCTATTTAAAGATGTCCTGATAAACTTTTTACTTCTTCTGCAGTGGGGCCATAAGCCCTTTGTCTGTATTTTTTCTAATGAAATGAAAAGTGTTGTTTACATTATTAACTCGTTTACGGGCCAATAACTAAATGTATTCGGCGTCTATATTGTTGGCCTTTTTGCTCATTTTAATGTAATGGGTATTTTCAGTATTGTCTTGTTGCTTTTAAGTGTTTTTTCAGGCTTTGTGACCCTTTTCGCCTTGGATGTTCGCTCTCAATTATTTTTTCTCTATTGCGAGCTTGCCGTTAACAATGAGACTTATAACTTATTAGGTGTACAATTATATGAGTTTATGGAACTTTTGTAAAGACAACATTCATGGGCGTCTGGTAGCAAAATTACCCCAGTTAGCAGGCACTAACCCATCTATATTGTTTGCAGTTGTTACGACGTAATTGATTTACCCAGCCTATACAGCTACGGGCGAACAAGATTAGTTGCGAACTGTAAGACTTTCATATAAATTAGTTTTCCGAACGAACAAGTCGGTTTAACTAAGAAACATATTAGATGGAGTCTCCAGGATAGTTGAGGGCTAATAGCTACTTTTGGAAAACAATTAGTCGGGTCGCTTTGAAAAAATCAAGAATTTTATCTTCAAGATTTATTATATTTGAGGAGGATATTATCGCCGGTCCGATTGCTGCACACCGGACCGTGTCGAGCACAGCGGAGTATAGGACCAGGTAAAACCAAACATTTATCAGCCGTTTAGTTTTTTGTCCTTGCTTTTGTTATTATTCGAATCCCTCCGATGTATTAATCTCGCGTGGGTCCGTTGAAACCGGTCATTATCCAAAACTCGGGGCGTATTGCGCCCGGGTGCCTAGTTATTACGGGCATTCTATTAAAATAACCCTGTGTTATTTTCAAAATTAGATATATCGCTAAATATTTTTTAATGATGAAGCCGAAATAATAAGTCGATCTTAGTAGCACTGAGGTACGCGTTAGCGGAGGCAGCTGCGTGCGACCGCTGTAATGATAGCGCATAAACGGTTCTCGTTGTCAATTATGTTGGGATCTGTTTCGTTTATTTTGTCAGTAATTTTGCGCAAAAATGCCTAAGCCTGCCTTCTGCTATCAAGTTAGCGGGTCATTACAGATGTTGTAATTCTAAGTAGGTTAAAATACATTGAAATTAACATTTGTGAAAATAAACAATTTATGGGTCAATGTAACAAATTAAATATATGAGCATACTTAATACAATAAATAAGTAAACCAGATACTGGCTGATGGGGGGGTCAGAAGTCTTCGAAACCGGCGAGTATGTATGAAGAGAGTGATGAATATAGAAGAAGCGCGGCATGTCTATAAGGATACAGCTAGTTGGCACTCGGTGCTCTCTGCCTACCCCGTGCGGGACCTGGCGCGAAGATATGTATCTATGTACTTAATACAACTTTGAGTTCAATCATAAACTATTGTCAAAAATAATAACAGATCATAAAGACATGATGTAAATGTTTCTCATAAAAATTAAACATGGATGTCTTAACAACAAATAATTCAGGTTTGGCGAAATATTACCGTAATAACATATATCCTGTAAAAAAAGTGGTAATTTAAACTTACCATACACCTTGTGTAGTAGAGCAAGTAGGTAACATGAACAGACATTTAAAAGCGTCGCTGTAACATATTGTCCTAAGTTTGCAACATCGAATTTCTTTAAGGTCCGTTCCAGGCATTGTCGGCGTGCGAGTTTCTTTCAGAGACGGAAATGAGAAGAGATTTCCCATAGCGTCTTCTTTTGGATTACGGGATATTATTTGTCAACGGAGGTCCCTAGCGTGTCCACAATAGCCTTTGCCGGGCCACCACGCCTCCGGAAAGAATCAATTATACGGGGCTCCTGTCCAGGCAAGCGTCGATTGGGCGAATTGTTTGTTTAATAACATTTCGTCGCTAATATAAAAGTCAGAGTAAAATATTTGTCGCTTTTGTCCACCCTCTTTTTCTGCTGCACACAATGTAACATATTTTTTTAACATTATGGCGGAGAGCTGTTACGTCTTCACTGTAGGCGGATGTATTAGTAATTTTTTTTCTAAGGGACGTTTCCTGTCCTTGCTACTTTTTAACAATTTTATTGTGTTTCGTGAAAAAGGGGTAATAAATTTCACCTTTATTCTTTCATTCCTCGAGACTTAGGTGACTACTTATAATATATTTTTTGTCTCTATTTCAAAATATTTACGTCTGCCAAAAGATTGACGAATATTTTATATTATTAATTTAGATTTATTATCACTTTTTTTCAACTTGTGTTGGTTGCAAGCGCGACTGCCTATCAACAGGTCCTGAGTTCAAATCCCGGGTCGAGTACTATTCGATTTTTCTAAATTACAATTTCTAGTATTGGCTCGGAGTCTGGATTTATGCCTGGTGTATGGCAATAGACTCACCACCTATTCTATTTTGGGACGTACACGTAACTGGTGAAACATGGGAACACATGGCAACACATCTTCCTCTGCCTACCTCTTCGGGGATTAATCCCCGGATTAAATTAATTAAAGGCATGATGTTAAGTTTTTTTTATTATCACTTTACTATAAATAATATAAAAGATTTAATCAAATCAAAAATGAAAGTTAATTTTATTATTCATGCTGTTTTCGTACTAAAATCAAGAGCACTAAGAATGATTGAATAAATTTAACGGCAATTTACTTGGCTTAGACTTAAGATACATTTATTAAGACGTATCCAAATGTCCGTAGACCAATAGAAACATTCGTGTTTGAAACGAAAATAATACGTCCGATTTGCATTTTTACGATATTGGGCAATAAAATGTAAATCTGATCATAAAATGGATCCGCTATCGAAATCTATTATTCAATCATTTAAATTGGATGTGTCTCACATATCAATACCGTAGCGATTCCTAGTAGCTACTTATGCAAACGTACTTGTTACCTCCCAGAATGCCACTCGTGATGTTTTTACGAAAGCACCTCGCTGCACGGTAGCTGGTCTCAGCGATGATCGCCCATTTCTATGCCATTGCCATAACGCTAAATGCGCTTTGAATAACTCCGCTGGGTTAATATTGTTTTTAAATTTCATCCTGGCAACACAACCGACTTGTAAGGAGCGTTTTAAAGCGTTTCGACTTGCCTTATGGCCTTACTCAATGGGTATAAACTTTGTTGCAATGTGTTCTTAGGCGTGTAATGTAGCAGAGTTTAGTAGTAATATAATATTTATTTATTTTTATTTTTTTTTTTTTTTGTAACACCTTAAACTAAGGGATACAAGGGCGTACTTAATGCCTAAGGGCATTCTCTCC
>DWEG01000715.1:0-10213 GCA_018245845.1 Apyrrothrix hygieia | reverse complement strand
CCGAGTCCACACATACTCGTTGGTTACTCACATTTGTAAGGCCAGAGTCACCAATGTGTTGCTTATGTCCATGTATCCTTGAAGCACTATTTTGAAGGTGCATGTCAGTTATATTAACAAGCAAAAGTTAAAAGTTAGTTGTTCTTAGTTTTGAATTTCTATTTAGATGTCATTGCAAGGCATTTTTAATAAAGCTTTATATTATATGTATATTATTATAGTAAAAATAAACGTAGGTATTTTGTCCATATAGTGACAAATGTACAGCTTTCCATTATTCGCGGCAGAAAACGTGACCCATTGTTATTAAATGACATAACATTATAAAACAAAATGTGAGTATGTGGTAAACGGAAAAAAAAACTTTTTTTTCCTGTTGCTTTTTCTACGCAAAATTAACTTTACACCATAGAAATTTGTACAAAAACTAAACTGCCCATCTGATATTTTAGTGTGGCTAACTTTTTTGTGCCACCAATATACATACACATAACCTCAACTAATAGTAAAATTTGAATTATCAACACTGATTCCTGGTTTCGAGCACTTTCATTGGACAATCTATAAATCAGCACACATGCATCATCAAATTGAAATGCAAACAAGGCTCTATCAAATTCACATTCTATTTAGACAATTCAACATATACAAAGTTAACAGATACCTAATTTATGTTCCTGTACTATATTTGATATTTTTATAATAATATAATGGACAGTATGACGGATTTCTATAGCTACAGTTTCCTCTACAGTTTCAACATTACAACATGAAAAAACAGTTATTTTTTGTACTCTCGTTAGCGCGTGAACGTGTCGACGATATATAAAAATATTGCTATTTCAATTATCACTATACTTAAAACATTAGAACGTAAAGCGAAAATTAACATTCAGTACAACAGATGAAATACACAAATGTTACCCGCTAAAATGGAAATTAAAAAACAAATATTTTCAAATAGAACATGCCGGAATACAATATGATAATAATGTCTTAATATACCACTATGCAAGAGTATTTATATCATTCGCCTAGTCAAATATTCATAGATGCTTGGTTTACAAGATTTTTCTAGTATGACTGGTTTAAAATACAGGGGTAAAGGCCTGTCTCATCTCTTTCCTCTAGCTAAAGCGATGAAGTTCTCAACTCTATCTTGAAATTCACCTTTGTTCAGTTTATACATTTCTGCTGCTTCAATGTTTAATGGATCGTCAAAGTTAAGCAAATCCTGAAAATAGATATGCGAAGTTATTAAACTGAAAAATTTCACCAGAAACTATTTTATAGTTTAGTTTTACAAATAAATTAAACAACAGAAAAGTTTTCACTTATTTGAGTATTGATTTTTCACTTATTGAGTAACATCTCGTCTGTAATCCCCGAGAGGTAGGCAGTGGAGTGCAGTACACTTCCACATTTCACCAGTTACGTCTACATCCCATTATGGAATAGGTCATGAGTCTATTGTCATTCACTTGGCACAAACCCAGACTCTGCACCATTATTGGGAATTTCTACTAGAAAATTTGAGTTACAAAAGTCCAACAGTACCCAAACCGGGGTTTGAACCCAGAAATTCTAGATCGGCAGTCACACTTGTAACAAACATAACCAACAAGGCAGTCACTTATTTGCTTAATCCTCAATAACAATTAAATTGAAATCTTTTATTGTACCTGCTGTTCAAAGTAAAGATTAAAAATTTTAAAACACTAACTTCAGTCTACAGTTGACATACTATTGCGAAAAGTATATTTTCGATTGCTAACAGAAATCAGATATATACAACAACAAAGCTTCATTATTGCATTGAAAATGTAGCAGAAATCTGTCATATTTTAAGTAATTGTGAATTTCTGAATTTTTTTATAGAAAACACAATGTAACATTCATACAAAGTAAATCGAATAACTCTCATAAGTGCTTACTATGTACATACTTACAGTAAATAATGAATTCAAACCCCACACTACATCCTTTAATTTCCGTGTGGGTGCCCAGCCGTGCTCATCTATAGAAGTTTGTCTGAGTAAAGACAGGCAGATTTCTCCATCCAAGTTTATGTTTGGATGCCATAACCTCGTTAAGCACTTTACTTTTGGGGGCTGAAAAAACACATTCATGTGGAGTAAGATATTTAATTCAAGATAATTGGTAAAATATACAAAATTGAATATTCCATTTTTGTACAAGCAAACAAAATAACAAACAATATAATATATACCAATTTGGAACAAATTATATAATATATACCAATAATAACAGCATAAAATCCTATTCACACTTTGCCATGATTAACTTAGATGAGATCGATTTCGATATCACTTTTAGAGTATTGGCCTAGGGAATGTAAAGTCTTAATATATGAAATGATATGGAACACTCGAGAAATATTTGCATATGAGTATTAAAAGCTACTAACTGAACTTTAAGCAACTAGATTATGGCAGTAAAATAAAAACAAAATAAACAACATTTTTTATAAATTAAAGTTAGACCAGACCTTACCAACTCGTGGCAAAGGGCTACCGTACTTTGCTAGTCACCAATATCACTCGGCATTCTGTCCATCCTCTAAGTCAATTTCAATTAACAATACAACACTTAAAGAAAAGAATATTATCCATATTCATTTCAAATTCATATATTCATATTCAATTATAATAACATTATAATACTACTGCATTTATATCTAAGTGTATATGTACATAATATATATGTATGTTTAATTATTATTTATGTAGATAGCCTTACATACATATAGACACTATTAATTACCCTAATATTTTTAATAGCTTTTGCTCGGTGGATGAAATTACATCACCTTCATGAGTGCCTTGCCACCCCCGAGCATATTCGTAAAAGAATAATTGTCACACACTAGTAAGTCTCAAGGGAATGCCAGGGGCAATTGCAAAAATAAAATGACCCTTATATGAGTAGGGCTAAATATAACATAAGCACTATCAAGAGAGAGCTAAGGGTCAGTAATTATACATTCCAAACAAGCATTCATTCTATTTTACAATTAGGGTTTGTATTCGCTTATGAGAATTTCAAGAAATTCAGATACATCAGTTGAAGAGAACCGCAAATTTATCTCCATTTATTGGTGGTTCCGAGTCACATTGGTTCCGAGTTCTTCGCCACCACTCTGGGTGGAATCGGTCAGCCCATACTAATGTACTGTCTCACCAAAGCAAGGGAGAGAGCATGCTTTTTTAAGAGCCAGTAAGTTAGTAAGTAATTATGTACACCTATACATGTTTAGGAAAAGACACTTGAAATGTTTGAAATGTAATATCATGCCTGTAACCCCTGATGAGGTAGGCAGAGAAGTTTAGTACACTCCCATGTTTCACCAGTTACATTTACTTCCCATAATGGAATAGGTGGTGAGTATATTTCTATAGACCGGGCACATATCCAGAGTCCAAGCCACTACTAGAAAATCTAAATTAGAAAAATCCGATAGTACTAAACCAGGAATTAGAACCCAAGACCTCTCGATCGGTAGTCACACTTGCAACCAACACGACCAACGAGGCAGTTTGCTCAATTATTATTATTATTATCGTGCCAAGTCCCCCGCATGATATGTAGAGAACCCGGAGTGTTAAATAACTCTAACCTTGCAGAAATGATGAGCTTCTTCGACATTCATTCATTGTTTTGGTGAATTTTAAGAATTTAAAATGAATAGTCATACTTACAGACATATTATAGTCTTCGGGGACGACGATACTAAATTTGAATTTACCTCCCTGCCAGTGTCCTTCGTCGGGCTTCACAATTAACATAAACTCGCTAAGAACGTTAGGATCGTCGAATCGCACTGTACACGTTGTGGGAAGATTCTCATTCAACTCCTGCACTTCCTTCACTAGCAACTTGTCCCTCACTGAAATCCTTTTCACCGATTCTACAGCAACACCGTTATTGGTCTCCGTTTGTTCCTTTCTTATTTTCCTATTAAGCGTAATCATTATTCTAACTAATTATATTTGAGATCCAGATTGACGTCACAACATTTATTACAGCTAAAACAACAATTTCTAGGCTCTTCTTTGGAATCGAAGAAACGTTAAATCTTTCCAGAGTTCCCAGATTTTATACGATGTCAAGCCTGCTGTCAGTTGTCAGTGTCAATGTCAAAATAAACCAACCGAATGATAAAAATATTTCATGTGCGTTTAACACGTTAGATTTACAAAATAAATTTTGAAAGCTCTATGTAAATTGCAGTCATATGTAATTTTTTTTATATCATATTTTAATATGTACACTTTTAAATATTAGACGCAAAAAAAGGTATTGAATTTTCAATGTCATGATAATTAATTTCATTAAAATAAACACCTTTTTTCCTTAGTCATTTTTTAAAGCTTTGCATGAATTATGTTAATAAACTATAATCACTGCGTCTGTGGTGATCTAAAGTTACTCTACGATGCTACATTACAATGACAGCGATTGTGTCAATATTGACATTGACATTGTGTAAAGTAAATGTCGATGTAAGGTAAATCTGAGAAGATTGTATTTTGTGCGAAAGAATTTATTTCTTACTTTTATCGTCGTTTGCTTTATTACTAGAAAATCTTTTATAATTATGGCAGAGATATCATGGCCTTGGCAGTATAATTTCCCGCCTTTCTTTACGTAAGTAAATAATTTTTTCGAAAACTATACTTTTTCCTCATGTCTTCAACTATGGAACTTTGTGATAAACATTGGAAGTATATCAACGAAGGCAACGTCCATATCGTTTTACAAATATTGAACACGGATTATGTACTTCGCCTTATAAAAGAAGAGGAAAATGCAATAAACGTGCAATCAGTAAAAGAATGTATCATGTTCGTAAATTTAGTGACGGCACCGCTTATTTGTGCTAACAGCCAATATCAAGAAGCACTAGTTGAACTTACACCCGAAACATTAGAATACTTGTCCAAAAACTTACATGAAACACGTCCAAAATTCAGAAAGAATAAATCTGTCATTAGTAAATTTGCAATTAAGGCTCCCAACTTGACCATGATAAGTCAAAACGCTGTAAACTACTGCATAGAAATTAAACCTAAAGAAGGATTTAAGTGTAACAGCTTTGAGAAACTTCCAAAATGTTACTATTGCCTAAAACAATTATTAAAACTGTATGAGTGTCAGATAAAAACTGTAAGTAATTATTGTCCACTTAAATTGTTTTCTGGAGACCGAAAGACAATGAAAACAGCACTGCTAAGCCTGCTGTACAACCCCCAAAACAATCTCAAAATATTCAAAAATGGGGAAATTGTTTATAATGAAAAATCAATCTTTGATGAATTTGATGATTTAATCAAAAGTATGAACCTGTTTACATCAACAAATTTATTTTTTGACTTCATTATTAACATATTACTAAGTAAAGGAAACTTAAACACTGAATTACATGAGTCAGAACCTGTATCATTAGTTCTGAAACCAGAGGAATGTATTGAAAAAAACAAACTGGAAGCTGATATGTTTCTTCATAAGCTGCTAACATTGCAGAAGTTATCAGAAAATATATCCCTTCCTACTGAAGTAGCAGACAGAGGAGTCAACTATTTATCTGACATTTTAAAAACTTTAGAATTGCATAATTTACACCTGTACAATAAATATGACGGGCAGAGGTTTCTGGAGAAGGGTGATCCTCTTCATTTAGGTCTTATATCTGCCGTTGCAAAAGACTGCTCAATCATGATAAGTTTTTCTTCTGAATCCCTTAATGGATTGCCAAGTATTCAAGTCGGTGATAAGAAAATATCATACAGAATCTCAGCAACTGATTTGGAACCAAAATCTGTTGTATCATTAATAAAACGAAAAAGAACTGAAATGAAATTGATTAATGTATACAATACATATGTTGATTCGACTGAAAACGTATGCTGTAAGTATTTTAGGAGAAAATAGGTATATTACTTTTGTATAATATATGAAATATATTGAATATCATGGTACTTTCCACATGTCACAGGCATGTTATGTAGTTATTGTAATATTGAACCGTCAAAGAGTTAGGTGTAGAATTGACTGGTATACTTTCCATAAGTAAAATTACCTACAAAGTCATCCCTGTATAATTTCAAACTGTATCATAACAGTCGCGTGGAAGTCAAGATTATATGCCCAGGTGCACAATAAATGAGATGTAGTCATTTCTGTCTGAAATGTCACTCTATAGTGGGCTTGTTTCTTAGAATCTCGATTGCTGTAACACAAGTGGCACATTTTTATACTGTAAAGAGTACATAAATATATTGACCATGGTCATGTTTTCTTATTATTATCATCATCAAGTTGTCTCTGTTCATTAATACATATAAGACTTCTAAAATAGTTCGATCGTGCACTGTCCTTGGTTAAAACCACATGAAAGTCTATGTTCTCTCATTTAAATTTAGAAATAAATTTATCAAACCTATACATTACTTCAATTTCATCTTTTTCTTGCTTCAGAATACAACCCCATTCAGAAACCAGATTAAAGCAGTTAGAAGCATGGCAACAATTAATAGCAGAGTACATGAAGGTGACAAAACAATCAACCATAGACATAAGAGAATCACAGAATAGTCCACTGTTTAATAATAATTCAATAAATAGAAAATTATCACAAGAATCAGTTCTAACAATACTAGAGGACATGGCAAAAAGTGGCAGAGCGGCCCCTATTGATAAGAGTAAGAATGTTTGGGAAATATACTGGCACTCACTGAATGAGTGGGGCAATATGATCTACAGTTGGGCATGCAGTAACGGCATGAATAATTCAGTGTGCACACTTTTTGAATTAACAGATGGCGAGAATACAGAAGGCGAAGGTATTATATTATTTCGTATTCTATGATCAATTATTTAATTACATTTGTTATAAATTACTGCCTCGTTGGTCGTGTTGGGTGCAAGCATGACTTCCGATCGAGACATCCTGGGTTGAAATCCCGGGTCGAGTACTATTGGATTTTTCTAAAAATTAGAATTTGTAGTAGTGGCTCGGAGTCTGGGTTTGTGACCGGTGTATGGCAATAGACTCACCACCTATTTCACGATGGAACATAAACATAACTGGTAAAACAGGGGAATGTACTAAACTCCATTGCCTACCTCTTCCGGGATTACAGGCGTGATGTTATGTTTCACTAACAAAGATTGTGTTTGAGTAATAAGTGAAAAATACTATATTATACATTCCATATTTAATTATACATTTTACATTACGTTATTTACACATTTCTGTGTTTACTTTTTTCAGAGTTCCATGGATTAGATGTGAATATCTTAATAAAAGCACTGAAATCTTTGGAAGTGAAAGGCAAATGTGAATTGATACAATTTGACGAGAATCAAGGAGTAAAATTCTTCTGAACTGAAAAGCTGTTAGCTTCTCAACACTATTATTATAAGCATATTGTTACCTTCAATATGGAGATGTTGAATGCATTTTATTAAGTTATAACTACACATATTTTGTAATGTTGGAATATATTGCTTGATATTTTTATGGAGTTTTATTTGTTTAACATTGACCTTGTTGATGTTGTTTAACTGTTTGAGAGCCGGAGTTTGCGTTGGATCTCTAAACAACACAAAAATATTTGTCAGATGAGTGTGAAAGTATGTACTGTTTGATGGTGACATCACTATTTATATACATGTACATAATAATATATTTATCAGTTGTCTAATTATCATAGTACCCTCTGCTTAGTTTGAGATAAGGTAGCTGTATCTAAATAATCTTGAAACAACTTATAAAGTTGTACATGTTTGTAATGTCATCATTAACATCAGCTGTTTAAATCTGCTGTTGGACTTGGCCTCCCCTGAAGGATTTTTGTGCATAGCCCCCACAGTGGGCATGCGGATTGGGAATCGCAGAGCGCGACTTCTCGCACTGGCTGTGCCACTGCCATATTATTAATTAAAGTCACATTAATAGAAAATAAGTGAAGATCACATTTAAAAATTGAAGTTTTCAACGTTTACAATGATTCCTAGCCATTGTAAAGTAATAATAACTTAAAATTTCTTTAGTAAATATGCACGAATTTTTAAAAATAATAATTGTTGTTGGTTAAGTATTATTTGAGGGATTTAAATAAATGAAACACAATATAATTTAATACTTTTTAATTATTAATCAATAAGTGTAAAATTGTACAATTTCAAAATGGATTACCTTTACGTTAAACTATACATATTATACAAATTGCATTGGAAAAGTGTATAAGTTTAAAAAGGAGCCCGGTAAATACTGTTCTAATCACTTAAATTGGGGTTTTTTAATAATTCATAACTTACACAGTCTACATACGCATATAGAATTGATATTTTTTAAAACTATCTACACATCAATTTGCTTCCGATATCTAAAAATTTAACAAATCTTGTAAACAACAAATATATAATAAATTATTAAATCATACAACAAATTAGCTTGCACTATATAATCAAGCCTACCATATTTAAAAATATTTCACCGCCCCTTGAATAGTTTGATTTAAAAAAAATAAAAAAAAAAGATTCAAAATGTGCTAAATTCGATAATTTCTTTGTTATCATACCACACCGTTGTTTTTCTGTTTACCCTAGAAATAATTTCCAGTAACATTAAAGCCCCTTAAAAAAGATATTTATGAGCTACAACAGTTTGCTTTTGATAGAACCACGAAAGTATAACTGAAAAGAGAAACAATTGTATTGAAAATATAGTTGTACAGCGCCATCTGTTTCCAACTGTACGAACTTTTAACATCGCTATATGCACTAACGTTTTTTACTGAATTATTGTGAAACAATCTGAATGATTTCATATGCCTAATTTACTGGTAAAAAATTAATATTATTTACCTCACTATTAAAAATTAGATGTTAAAACGTAAACCACGGGAGTCATATATGGTCCACATCACTCCTGTACATTTAAAAATATGTGCAACGAAAATTCTTTATTATGCTTCAGACATAGGAATTAAAATGTAAAATTGAATTTGAAAGGGAATGTGTCTATCTCTAAGTGTGACTATCACTAAATAAACAATCAGTCTTCAACCAAAATACACTTAACATTACAACTAACTTCTTGATGTTCCAAATTCAACGAATAACTTAAAAAACGTTCTGTACGCAAGACCGCCTACCGAATAGTGAAAAACATTCAATCCATACACTAGGACGATTATTTAAGTCACAATCTATACTAACACGTTAACTAACCTAAGATGTTTAAGAAAACAAATATAACTATAATAATAGTGATGAATATCACAAAATAATTTAATGAAGGTAGTCAGATAATATGTCAAAAACAACGTAACACCATGTCTGTAATCCCCGAAGTGGTAGGCAGAGGAGTGTAGTACACTCCCACGTTTCACCAGTTACATTTACGTCCCAATATGAAATAGGTGCTGAGTCTATTGCCATACACCGGGCACAAGTCCAGACTACTGAAAATACTGAATATACAGCTACTACTGAAAATTTCTACTAGAAAATCTAAGTTAATAAATTCAATAGTCCCCGACGGGGATTTGAACCCAGGACCTCTCATCGGCAGTCGCGTTTGCAACCAGCACGACCAACGCTGCAGGCAATATTTGTATTAGTCAAATACAAATTTTTTGAATAGTTCGTGTCTGAGTGAAAGGTCAGGACCTACTGTTCTGGATGGCTTTAGGGTTTTACGAGGTGCTTCTGCCTAGACTTGTAAGGGTTGATGAAAGGTCGCAGAGATCTCGAAATCTACAATAATTAACATTCTACAACTAAATCAAATTACTGATACGTTTTTAAATAAACTAATCGTGGTGTATATTTAACAACACAACATGAAATGTAACTTATTGCACCGTATGTTCTATTCTATACAATTGCTTAATTATATTTGATGCAAAACGGGCATTATCCGGCACGACATCGTCGTCAGTAGCCAATACAATCGAGTAAAGTGGACTGGAATATCTGGAATACACTGACATATCAAACTATTCTCAACGATATCCAATACGTATTGCCAGCAATATCGGACACTTCTTAGTTTTCGAACGATAATTGACTTATTAAATTGAAACTATGTATGTCGGGAGCGTTGGATAAAGTCAAAAACTAACGTCAATAATGAATAATGTCTATCATCGACGACATAAAACCCGCACTAATTATTCATAGC
>DWEG01000714.1:0-10214 GCA_018245845.1 Apyrrothrix hygieia | reverse complement strand
CATATAGTATATTTTATTCAACCATGCTGTTAATTATTTGGTCATTTTGACTGCCTGCCGCTCTGGGGATAAGGTACCTATGTGTTCGGTTATCATCCGGGATGAATGTTCGTGTGATGGGCCCGAGTGTTTGTGCTGTCTAGTTTTAATGTATATGTATGCATCTGTACATACTTCTGTACGTAATGTGTGAGGTGTTCGGTTACTACAGCACGGGTACTGCTTCGTGTGGGATCAGACGGTCGCGCGTGGAGATGTGTGTGTTGCAGTCAGTAGGCGCTAGTCGACATGCGCGGCCGAGTCCACGTTGTCAAAGAAACGTATTTAAATGATCCGTCAACCTGTACTGCGCTCACAAGAAACAAAACAAGGCTTTGGCGACATTGTCTATTCACTCTGAAGCAATTGCGTTAGAATCGTTTCCGCCCACATCGTGATCCTCTTAGTCGCCCTATTCTGCCGGGCTCAGCCGACCTCGGCGCATTGTCGCGGGATTAGTGATGTCACGCGGTTTTGGAGCGAAAACACGGCGTTTTGCACAATTGTAACGATAATGTGATGTGAAGGCGAGGACCTCATTCTTTGAGGAATTAATCCTGCCTGGAAGAGCGAATGAGATGAGCGATAAATACAATGTTTTAAAAATAATTGGAATTAACATTTTCTGAACTCAAAACTAGTATAATAAGCCGATGTCCGTCCAGAACTTCTATATGTATTATGCCTGATTTCAGAAATCGGCGTGTGTGTATGAAGAGATGAATATCGAAAAGCCATGAATATAGAAAAAGCACGTGTCCAATGATATAAATAATCGGTACTCGGTGCTCTCTAAGGGACATGGCGTGACGACATAACAATAATCAAAATAGCTGTACCTTCCAGAATAAGTACACTAAAGCTGTGAGGCTGTGAGCCAGGTGGTACTTCGCACGCTATTGTCCCGCCACGCGGAGAGCCGCGAGAGCCGAGCTTTAGGGAAACTGGCCAGCCGCGTCGGCAGCGGTCTTGATGGTATTATAAGTCTCAAGTTGTAACAGTTACTCCCGACCATGTGTTTGTTTCATGATCATCGTCAGCCCTTTCATCGCTTCACTTTTGGACACGGATCTCCTCTCAGAATGAGAAGGCCGTCGTCTGCCATACTGCGAAGTACGGATTGGCAAACTTGTTTTTCCTTCATGTTATATTTATTATAATAATATACCTAAATCATTTCGCATTGAACAGTTCCGTACAGTAGTGTTTTGTCATCTCACTTTGTATCGTAGTGGACATAAGTATGTTAAAGTTAATGTCAATTTATTTATTATGGACTGAATAATTAATTTGGTGCAGCGGTTTTTTGAGCCAGGGATTTTGGGTTCCATTCCCAGCTGAGACAAATAAAAATAATAATATTATAGTAATACTATTACATATTTTTGGCATCAGCTGCAGGACCAGGATTAGCGAATGTTCTCCAATATTTCTTCGTAAATATGTACTGTGCGTATCGGTGGTCACAGGCCTCTTTAAGCATCTGATAGTACCGCGCCTCATTTTCTTCTACTTTATCTATAATTTAAGTCAAAATGTTGTAAGGCACTTATTAAAATTATGAGTTATTGGTATTTTATAGTTTAGTCGAGGCCTTTACCAAAATATCTATATCCGCTATAGCTATATCTGCGTATAAACATTTACTATTCATAAACATATTTCAACACCCAGTTTTACACATGGGGTGTAAATTTATAAGAATATTTACGAACCGATTGTCACGGCCGCGTTGGTTATGTTGGTTGCAAGCCCAAGTGCCGACCGAGAGGTCATGGGTTCAAATCCCAGGTCGAGTACTATTGGATTTTTCTAAAACTTAGAATTTCTAGTAGTGGCTCGGAGTCTGGATTAGTGCCCGGTGTATGGCAAGAGGCTCACCAACTATTCCATATTGGGACGTTAACTTAACCGGTGAAACGTGGGAGTGTACTTACACTCTTCTGCCTACCTCTTCGGGGATTACAGGCGTGATGTTACGTTTTATTTTAAAGTTGTGTATATGTTGGAAATTGAAAGAAACGAACCAAATGAAATGGGTTCCGAAGTAACGAAATGCGGCAGAACAACCAGGAGGGCAGTCCATGCTCCGCTTGTCGTCTGCGAAAGTTTCAGTACATTATAATACTTGAAATATCTGACATAGTACAGTAATAACGTTCTATTTAGCGTAATAAGCAGTCACGGGACGTTAACGATTTCGCGTTGATAAAATTAGCTACTCGGTTTTACAGTTTTATAATAATACGACGAATAAGTACAGCTAAAGCGCAATCATTGTTGTTAAAGTAAGTATCGGAAATAAAATATTGCGGTCTCATTTCTTAATGACGGGCAGTCGAATTTTCGCAGCGGTTTTCATACAATTAGAGCATCGGTGGCTTGTCAGACGTTTTTGGGCACGTCGCTTGTTAAAATACCGGGCGGCTGGAAGAAAGACGAGCTAATTTAATATTATAACCATCCTCCTTGGTTATGTGCATGAAATGTCTGACCTCGTTCGCTCCTTATGGAAAAAATGTAGATATTGGTCGGCCGGTAATGATTAAATAAGTATGTTAACGAGAACGCCCTCGGGCTGAAGTAATAACGCTTTAGCGTTCATTGTTTATCCGATATTTTACAACATATGTTATTAGTGTAACATGTCGATTTTTATGACTTATATTTTGTTTCACTAAATTGAATTCTACGGGAACGTACAAGTGCACTAGGTGGCTGCAACCATTTCACGTGCTCTGGCAAGACACCGCTCTCTCCGTAACTGTCGTTGGGCTGTAGTGTATGCATGCATACTGTTCTAATACGAATTAATGGAGAAGCAGAGTAGCAACTAACCTATATATTGGAAATATTTAATCAATACTACACTAGAAATAGTTCTCCACAAGTGGAGCAGTCTTTTGGCATTTAAAACCAACAGTAATGTACTGTTTTTAAACCACAGTAGAATAAAAGATGGAATTGTTAAAGATATCATGTTTTAAACAGCTGTTATAAAAGAACAATAGGTAAATTGTTATTCGTACATGTAACATGTGTCTGAAACATACATTGGAACACCAGGATACGATGGACAGAGGCAGTGAAAGCCGCGAGCCGCGCGTGCGCCGAATCGCCAACTCGGGCGTTACATGACGGGAATCGGGCTAAGGTTGTTTGCATCTAATTTGCCCTCTTTCAAATATCCTTTCACTATCTTATATCACAGTCTTCGTGTTATATGCAGCAATAAAAGAATTTACATTACGTATTTGTTTGAAAGGTAAACAATAGCATAGAAGTGTAAAAATCATTCAAATTTAAAATGTAGTACCTACGTGTAATACACAATAATGAATCCATACGGGTGCAAATAAATCTCGGTATAATAATAGCCAAAACATACATTTTATATACATATCTATATTTTATATAAGGCTACAGTTTGCCCACGTGTAAATGGTGTTCAATTGAATAGATCCGGTGGAACACTCAACCATGATTTTCTGGTATCGTCGTTATCTGAATAACATCTTACTTCATTGATATTTTTTAAGAATTGGTACTGAGGAAGATGCGAGTCTAACTTGCACTGTTCGCAAACAAACCGCCGCATCGGTTGCTTGCGTCATCAATAATAGCTGATAATGAATTAATAAGTTCATTTCTCCATTTGAATCTAAACTCGTCTAAAATCGGATGTTGCATAAATACAAAGTAGTAAACAAGTAAAGAAAGCATTGATAGGTGGATTTGTTTTTGAGTCCCCCAACAGCTGTTTAGTGTTAAAGCTCAAATGGCAAGAGCATTCTATACCTTAATGCCTTAATTTTTGTACCGTTCTTGAGTCTCCTCCCTCGTTTGATATGTTGTGTGCTTGGTATCAGTGAACTGACTTTCGGCCAGACGAGCCGTCCTTAACAGGTTTTCCCTTATCTAAAGTTACTTAGTCAATTCCAGAATTTTCTCACTCGACAATATTCCCGTTAGAAATAATCGGAGCCTCACTACCTGCACGTCGACCACCCAGTGCAGAGTGCACTCCTGCCGTTTACTTTAAAAAATATTGTAAATATTGATATTCTCGTATTGTATGTAGTTACTAGTAGGTGTCCTTTTGCGATACATATGAAATATATACCTTTCAATACATGTACCCATATCGTATGTAAATATACACACATTTGTATACGTACACACATGGGTCATAATATGCTATACAGAATAATTTCTTTGACTCCGGCGTACCTACAATCGTTTTATAAGTAAAATATGAGTTTCTCTTTCATACAAAAATGCTATGACATAGGTAATTTTCTGTAACACGATTGGATATTTTTATACCTATCTTATAGTATTATATTACGTGTAGAACATGAATTTCGTAACGTCAAGAGCACAGTGTCGGTGAATAGATTTAACTAATAAAACTGGAAGTTTGGGTTAGCCACAAGGCTTATAAATGAGAAATGGAAAGTCGGCGGCTCCGAACAAATGTTTGCTGTACATGTGGATGGGCCGAACAGACAGTCGCCGCGCGCCTCGTGCTGGAGCGATTATTTATTAACCGACAGGTAACAATAATTATCGATAAGTTTTGTCGCTGTACTATTTACTACATATTATGTACCTATATGTCGTTTATAAAAATATATTCGGTCGGTTGCTAATAATGATAATATTAATACCATAACGCCTGGTCCTTCACGGGGGGCTAGTGAGCACCGAGTGAAAACTATCTCTAACCTTACAGACCTGGTTTGCTTCTTCTACATCTATCAATCACTTCATTGAAGCGTCATTCAATAAATACATACAGATAATATAATAAATGTAATTCGTCAAACACCATTCGGGCAGCATAGTTCTATAATAGTCATCTATTGAAGGATAGATCTCCCATTAGTTCTAGTTTCTCCAATATTAGCCAGTAAAGTATTTAGACTAACGTACACCTACACAGTTAATATTAAGCTGAATAATTTAAGAAAAAAAAAAATTAAAACTAGGCAAAGTATTAATGTCGTAACTATGCAGGCTAGGCAGACATATTTGGTAGCAAATTAAAATAGGAAAGTGTTCGTTGCCCGCGCGAAGTTCATAAGACGTCGAACCGAAAATTGTTCATCAACAAAGTGACTCGACAGGTGATATAACTCTGCACGGTTAGTGATAACTCTTACTAGCGCGTGCTGGCCACTTGCAAGTGCACAATGGACATGACATAAAACTGCCTCCGAACCTGTCTCCGACACTGATTCCGTTAGGCCTCAGTGCAGTCGCTGCGCACATACATACACCAATGTAACCAGCTGCACCCGTCTCCAAGCGCACCTTAGTTTTCTGTTTCTGCATTTATATTTATGATACGTATGCTTTATTGCCGTAATGATATTACATTTACCTCTTACTTAATACACGAAACTATCACACATCATAAGTACATAAAAATTGATGATTTTATACTTTATAAGATTTTAAAAAAAGTGAGTACCTAGTTACACGTATTAGTATTTAACGTTAATTTTATTATCTCGGTTCCCGGCATGTTACCAACTGTACCACTCTCTTAATGAGAACTCAAGATAATTTTATTAAGCGAAGGTAATTATTATTAATACAAGGTAATTTTATTAGAATTCTAAGTATGTCTATAACTTTTATAAATTTAATATTTTCGATTTTGCGACATTGGAAATACACTTAAAATTTCAAGAAGTCGCTCCGTCTAGACAACGCTTATACGACGGATCATAACGAGCTTTTGCGTGAATAATAAATAATTATTCATGCACTCCAAAACTGGTACCTATCTATTTACTTGGCAGTGAAAGTTTTTGAAGCATTTATTTATAAAACTTGGAATTGAGATGCGAGAGGCGAGCGCCGAGACGGAGGCGTGGGAACGCGGCTCGCAGACCGAGTGGCGCCACGGGCGATTTGTATCAGTAGGTAGTAGGGGGCTATTCGAAGGCTTACATGGGTTTGTTTAAACACACTCGTTACTATCATGATACAGAGCAAATCAATACAGTAAACTGGTTTAAGTTGGTTTGTGTCTTTAAAGTTGTAACGTAACAGAATCGCATTTTTATAATCTTTGACAATTTACCTAAATATAATTATTATGTAATCCCTATTTGTTCAAGCTCGTTTTCATTAATTTGTTAAGATGTTTAATATGTGAAATAAATAGGTTGGATGCCACGTTGAGGGTAACAATGTAGAATAATATGCGAGTATTGCAAAATTTACGCATACATTAAGGTAATGAAACCTCTGTAAGAACATGATAATACAATATAATGCTCAGTTATAGTGGCAAGCTGTTAGAGCTTGCAGGCCATCAATGTCGATTACCGTTGTAAGCTGCAGCGAGGTAAACATTTCAATTATAACATACCATACAAGTACCTACAACAGTACTAAAACAATAATAATTTAACATTATTTTATAACAACAACGATAAAATATTATAAAATACGGAGATGCCTAAAATATTTCATAATTGCTTTGTTTTACTTTAATTTTTTTTATTTAATTTGATTAATAGATTTTAAAGTTTATATAAAGAGGGGGCCGTTTATTAATGAAAAACTTGATTAACGTCTCTTATCTTTGGTTCGAAATGCATATTTAAAAAAATCGTCTCTGAAGCTTACCATCGGATTGTGAAAAAAATTGGTGTTTGTCACTACCACTTTTTTCAAAGTTAGCGTTTGTTCAATTTAGACTAGTTTGTCTACACTAGCGTTGAACGAAATCCACAAAGCGTCACTTTTTCGTCTGTTATTTTTCTAAGCAAGAATAATACGTAAAAATGACTAAGTGGTTTCTAGTGAATTAGTTGACACTATAACTGCTGTTATTTCTTTACGTTTTAATTCTTCTATATAACTGAAGCGTTTCTTGTACATACGCTTGTATACGAAATTCAATTAATAAACACAAAGAAAAAAGAGTTTTGTATCTGTCACAGATGGTGTCATATATTTTGTTGGTTACCAGTAAATATCACTAAGTTTCTTACACCGAATTTTTCTACTCTCTGAGACAAAAAAATCTTAAATAGGTCATTAGTAAAAACAAAATTGTACAGTACATAATACATTCATTTCAAAAGTGGGATCGACCGTTAATATTAAATCCAGGGAAATCGTATAACTAATGGTGTTGATGCGCGGCAGACAGCGGATGCGTGGGCTAATCTTTGCCTTGGAGCCGCCGCGGACGCCTGGTCATCGACACATAAAACACGTGAAAGTGTTAATATTTCTTTCCTTGTGCATCCACACCACTAATTTTACGGAAACACGACGTTATCGATATGATTAATTAAAGACATTGTGCTTCAGCGAACCGCCGCGACGATTGCCGATATACCTACGTTACGGCACGGTATTGTAATGTGATACAAAACCGTTTATATACATTCGTCTAGATTTATATAAGTATGCATAAATCTTCTTAGGTTTGAGCTTTTTGGAAGAAAGTAGCAGAGTCTAAATACAATAAAGCAAGAAAGTAGTGTAACATAGCGTAGCGCGTTGATGTCGGTTGCACTGTGAATTTTGTTTTGGGGCTAACATTTTTTAATATTCTCTGAACGGCACAATTGAATAAATGATTTTTAATTATATTGGTTACAAACGTAAATTAAATTGACAAAGTAATTTTAAAAATTAACCCAAGTCAGTTAGTAGTTAAAATATTATTTACGACATATTAAGATGCGGTGTATTTTTTGGTTGATCCTACTAATCCTGACTGTCTGCGTCTTTAATCTTTAGTCGAGAACCAAGGATATTGAATATTGTCATATACTTATACACCTAATTAAAAAGATAACTACCTCTATAACTATATCATAACGACATTCCTTTAATAGCAAATCATTTAATTTAAAACTACCTAACATAATTCTGTTACTCTGCTATTAACTTTAACACTACGAAATAAGGGTGTAGGTAAATGTATTGGTTAATTTTACGTTTATTTTTATTGCTTATTAATGTTTAACTAAACTTACCAAAATCATATTGATGGTTGCCAAAGTCTACGTACAGCACGGAGCACTGCGCGCGCTGGCCGGCGAGTGTGCACGGGCTGCGCGACGAGTCGAGTTTTCCGCGCGGCGTCTACCGCACGTCTGCTGCGGGCTGTCATAGCGCACGCCCTCCGAGCCGCAACTTGTTTTCGCGCCGTAGTCTACAAACCCATTGTCCCAGGGGCAAAAATCTCTCCGTAACCATAATGATTGCAGTGCTGTACGTTATTTAAATGAATTGTCTATAACCACTCTTACATAACTATCATTAATGTACAGTACGCAGTGAATTAATGATCGTTTCTTAGTTATCACGAACGACCGAACTAAATTTTATTACAATCTTATTAAATTTATTACAATTTTATTAAATTTATTACAATCTGTGTTATTTTACAAGAAAGCTTTCTTGAGAATAACCTCCCCGAGTTGCCAAATAAATAGTCAAAGAAATAAAATCATTAATTTTAAGGACATAATCACTAAACTACCTAACAGTTATCCCACCTTAGTCAGCTCGTCACCCAGTTGAATGACTAGCAGGAATTTAGTGACATAGTGTGGTTGACCTCGTAGACCATAATGCATAGTAATATATTATAAAATGTAACATCACACCTGTAATCCCCAAAGAGGTAGGCAGAGAAGTGTAGTACACTCCCACGTTTCACCAGTTAGGTTTACGTCCTAATATGGAATAGGTGGTGAACCTAACACCATACACCGGGCACAAATCCAGTTTCCGAGTTACTACTAGAAAATCTAAATATATTATGTTGCCTGAAAAGAAGATATATAATCATTTGGGTTAAACGTTTATCATAAATATTATAAATATTAGAAAGAAAGAAAATCTTTATTTGTAAAAATGTACACCCACATGTTATACAAGCATTGTGATATAAAAAAGGAGTAAACAGAACAATTGCAGATTGCATACGTTACAAAATGGTTCCTACTCAGCATTATGCTGGAAGTCCGGAAACAACCAGCGCTGGTCTTCCGTAGGGACCAATTGAAGGCGTCACGGTATAGCAGCCAATGTAAACTAATAAACTCTATGAGTAGCATAACAGAACTCGGCAGAACTCGAACAGAACTTAGTAGCGGCTCGGAGTCTTGATCTGTGCCCGGTGTATGGCAATAGTCACCACCTATTCCATAATGGGACAAAAACGTAACTGGTGAAACGTGGGAGTGTACTACACTCTGCCTACTTCTTCGGGGATTACAGGCGTGATGCTACGTTAACATTTATTAATGAGCCATATTGTCAAGTGATAGCAAGAGTGTTCGTTATCTGTTTTCACTTTCACGCAAAATATTACTGCGTTTTAATTTCGTTCGCTGACCAACGGAGCGTGTAACGTTACGAACTTCATTTGTTCTGAGAAATGATATGTTATTTGTATCTATTCTCGACACTTTTAACCCCAACCCATATGCCCAGCATTGGGATTTTGGGCAAAATACCCCTATGCCCAGTGGACGGAGACGGGCTGGTGATGATGACCGCTTTTTATCTGTGAGGATAAAAAAATTGTCCGAGACTAATATACTCTGCTGCTCTCTGCCAACCCCGTGAGGGACCTGACGTGAAGACATGTATATATGTACAAATATTACTGTTAACTACACAACAATCTAGGCTCGTCGTTGTGTTGTTGAACAGGAGGCAGCACTGTCGCTTAAGTGGCAACACTCGTCTTTCAAAACGCTGGTAACATCGTTTGTGGAGACAAGATAATTCACTGTTTTCGTACCTTAATAAATACTACAAGTACATAAATACCACAAGAATTTTTTAACAGTGACAGCCCTAGCTAACATCACGCCCGAACTAGATTTTTAAGAACCGCCCCCAGACAATTACAGCTGTAATTAAACTGTTTAACCGTACCGCGCGCCAGCTCTCCGACTATAAACTTGAACTATCATTTCCATTTGTTTAATTTGTAGAATATTACTTTAAAATTAGAATTTTCGTTGTTATGAGTGCCCCGTTGGTCGTGTTGGTTACCAGCGCGACTGCCGATCGAGACGTCCTGGATTCAAATCCCGGGTCGAGTACTATTGGGTATTTCTAAAATTAGAATTTCTAGCAGTGGCTCGGAGTCTGGATTTGTGCCCGGTGTGTGGCAATAG
>DWEG01000713.1:0-10219 GCA_018245845.1 Apyrrothrix hygieia | reverse complement strand
GGATGTTATGATAGAGTATCATAGCTCATTAAACGTAACATCACGCCTGTCATCCCCGAAGAGGTAGGCAGAAGAGTGTAGTACACTCCCACGTAGCTCATTAAAAACGTAGCTAATGCTCAGTGTCTTGATAACAGTCATTTGTTATGATAATATATATAAATATTATATAGTTTGTGGTCTGTCGCGATTATATTTTAATATATCATCTAGAAACTTTTGAAAAACGGTTCTAAGCACAAAAATGTCGTTTTAAAGAAATATACGCGAAATGAACACACGGCATGATTTTAAATGCTTTCAATATACTCATATTGTAATAGCGTGCAACATTTGTAAAGTGTATGTATGTAAATTATACAACCGTTTATGCAAATGATATTTTTTATTTTTACGGGTATTTAATAAGTGTAGACTGTATTAAAGAGATTAACGTATTCACAATACCGAGAACGAGAGATTAGACCGCGTTCGTAGACGAAATGGCAATGTGTTGATATGAGTAGTGACAAGAGCGCTTATAATCGAACGTCGGAGGCGAGAGTAGACATTATCTGGACATTGAGTTCACGTCATCATTGGACCGCACACTGATAAAACCTAAACCTAACTATCGCCGAATTACAAGCGTGTAAGTAGGGCACATAAAATTTTTCGATACTACTGCGTGCTGTAAGTGCGAAAATCCACTCTAGCGGATGCATCATATTCTATTTCTAGTCGAATGTTTAAATAAAATCAGAGCTGAATGCTTATTTATCAAATGATATTAATTTTATCCATATTCAAGTTAGTGTCTTTAATTTGTGTATATAATATGGTAGCAAGAAGGGCGCCAGTGTCACGTATGGAGGCCCTAATCCCAACAAGTGGTGTCGATAAATTAGCCGCGATCTGATTGGTGACATCACCGTCTACACTGACCGACCTTCCAGTTGATGGCATCAGACATTTTCATAGTGTGTCAATTTAACTAGAACGATGTGTTTTCAACAATTCTATTTCGATTTGTAATGACACCTACTTCAAATAGCAATAAATTGTGAACACCAATAATCTTTCTCGTTTTTACTACAATGCGAAAACAAGGCCTTAATTTATTGGTTTTAGTAAGAATTTTGACAAGAACATTTAGTGTTTATAATAAATCATCGGTAATATAGGAACATAAATCGCATACGGTATCTATTTATAAAAAAAAATTGAGCGTGTTTTTTTTACTTCATATTAATGGGATATACATTTTCAAATGTATCTTATTATGGTACAGTCGTAGTTGAAGCTAAATTGTGACATGAAACGTAAAGTTGCGAGTTGCGAATCGAAAAAGTGTTCGTTCGTATGCCCTCCGTATTCAAATATTATAATTGTAGAGACAAGGAGCAAGCAATAGCCGGCTTGTGCGCCCGCGCCTTCAGTGGCCCGCAAGTCGCCGCGTCGTGCGCTCAGCTACACGAGCCGCTCTACACCACGCCGCCGCACACGATTCACTTCGAACTCACTCACGATTTAAAATTAAAACGTTCCTATTTTAAAAACGAACATTTATTGACAATTTGATTTTTAGCCGAAAAATCACTATCGTCATTCATGTAAATTTAACCCGTTAATTAGGAATCGTATTACAAAGCATCAGACACGTGTTTATTTATATATAGTTACGCGAACAGAACTTCGTATCGTCTGATCCACGTTTTTCACTGCGAGTGAATAAATTAGCGGCGGGGCGTCGCGCGAAATTTCACTTTTTACCGACAAAAAGCGTCTCATTATGAATAAAAGATTTTCGCACCGCGCGGAAAAATGGATCTTTGACTTAAGTAAGTATTGAAGCATGCATTTATTTTGTATTTAGTGTATTTTAAGTGTGCTATCTGTTGTTAAATATATGATTAAAATTATATATGATTAAATATTATTGCTGTGAAACTATGCTTGAGAGTAAAGTACGCTTAGTTATTATTTTATGAAGAGTAATGATGGTATAACGGTTGTAAGTTCATTGAGTATGTCATTTTTAAAAAATAAAAATTAGCATATAGAAAAAATTCGGGTGTCATTGATAACGAAACATTTTATTCTGTATTTCGTTTAGATACTAATTTAAATAAAGTTATTCACGTTATTAACAATTAAAAATAGTAGCTGAATAAATTAATGATACTGATATTGAATACTGTTTGAATGTTACGAAGTGCTTCCTTTCTTTACCCTCCGTAATTGAAGATGGATATAGCGTTATTTAAATTCAGCTGAATAAACGAACGAACGTTACATATTCATAAATTATAACGCTACACTAATAGACTGATAACAATTTTTTTTTATTTTTGCTAATTTTGTGATTATAAACTTCATTTTAGATATGTAGAAGACAATATTTCTAAAATAAATGATGTCTAATAAATTCTCCCACGAAACATTCCTGAAAAATGTCGACGTTTTATTTAATATCAGTACTAATAATTCGTTTACTTATTCGTAAATTCAGCAGTAATTCAAATAGTTTTTAACATTAGTCTTAGTATGTTTCAAAATTTTTATACAACGAATGATTTATGTTAATTGAGAAAGAAAATGTAGTACGTTCAGATAATCGTTTAGAATTGCGCGTGGTAACTTTTAAAGTTAAGTGTAGCGCAGTTTTTCCACAGTCCGAGGATAGACTCGTGGGTGAATGACTCGTGTTTCAGATGTGCTAATTTCCGCTTTTGTCACTGGTTAGCGGAGCATATTCAGTTCTATTAGTTACGAGAGACCTTGCGGGGCCGACTTGTGAATTTGTTTATAATTTTCATGCGTTCAAACATTTTCATACAACGTGCAATAAATTGCAAGAGAGAGAGGCCCTTTTCATCTTAACTATTTTATTCGATTTAAGATAATGATCTTTTTTAGTTGTGTATTAGCGAAATAAAAAAGACAAAAGTCATAACTAGTTATTACGGTTGTATTTTAGTATATTACAGTACATGGAAATATTATATACTGAAACGGAAACTGAAATTGAATGTGATAATTTTTTTAAATTTACAAGAAATAAATTCAATGTGGATTGAACACGAGGCTTGTCCAAAATAAGCTACGTTATATTTTTATGCATACAATGCTTGATGGATAAGTTTAATTTTGGTTTCAAATGACCTCTTAATTTGTAAACGACATCTTACAGTACATATAACAATTAATTGGGCAAATTAAGATACATAATGAACATTATATTCAACACCATGAGACATGACAAAAGACATATGTGCAAAGTTTGCCCTTTCTAGTCATCCTAGCTATTTGTTTCAATTGGTGTGACATTGCTAATTTCAGTGACATTTTCGTGAGAAATATTTGGTGCTTAGTACAAATAATAATATCAGTGTCTCGTCGCGAAATAACGTTCCCAGCGAATTCCGGTCTCATTCCAGTTAGTGGCTCGTTGATGCCCGTCTGATAATTGATACATATGGTTTTATGAGGGCGTTCGTCTTGATTTTGTCACTCGTTCTTGTTTCAACGACTGCTAGCATCAATAGTGAGCACTGAGAGAGATTTTTTTGTAATGTAAATCAACTGGGGTACCATATTGGTTTCTGCGCGTCGTCAGCGGTGTTAAAAGAACTTTTTGGGTCGCTCGCGGTTGTTGTACTTAGACTAGGTCAAGGTATCTATTTCAGATATGGGCTTGCAAATAATTAGGTACTTTCTATATCATTCCTCTACATCTATTTTTAAAATTGTGTATGTGTATATTACAATACGGGTACTTTATTCTTGTTATTCGTTAGTTCGTCAGCCTTTAAAAATGTGCCGAGCTGCCTGTTACTAGTTATCATAAATAAGTGAATTTCGTTATATTTTTAAAAATATTTCTAACTTACATTTTCTAGTAGAAATTTCTAGTAGTGGCTCGGAGTTCGATTGGTGTCCGGTGTATGGCAATAGACTCACCACCTATTCCAAAATGGGACGTAAACGTAATTCGTCAAACGTGGGAATGTACTACACTATAAAATGATGAGTGTAGAACAATTACGTCAGGTTTGCAAGCATAGATATTTGACACTTGGTACTCTCTGCCTACCCCGGAAAGAAACTTGGCGTGATGGTATAAAGATAATAACAATCATCATATTAATAAATATAATGGTGTTTGGCATATGGAAAGTACAGAGGGTTACCATTTGAAAAGATAATTATTGTATACTTACTCGCCCTCATTGGTTGAGTGGTTACAAACGCGACTGCTGATCAAGAGGTCCCGGGTTCGATCCCCGGGTCAGTTATTATTGGGATTTTCTAACTTGAAATTCCTAGCAGTGGCTGGGAGTCTGCTTTTGTAGCTAGTGTATGGCAATAGCTCACGTCCTATTACATGATGGGACATAAACGTAACTCGCGAATCGTGGAAGTGTACGGCACACCTCCGCCTACCTCTTTGGGGATTATAGGCGCGATATTACGTAGTTTTATACACTTTATTTTTCAAAATAAGTATAATATAACATAAGCAAAATATAAAGCGGAAGTTGATAACGTTTGGCCACTGACGTTCTACGTGGTCTAAAATAGCTGTTAATTTTATAAGGAAACGCCATATAAATAAATTTAGTAACAGCAACGAATGATTGTTTCGCTATGTCACAAAAATAAAATATATAAAAACGTAACATCACGCCTGTTTTCCGTGAAGAGGTGGGCAGAGGAGTGTAGTACACTCCCACGTTTCACCACTTTTGTTTACTTCCCAATATGTAATAGAAATGAGTGTATTGCCATACACCGGGCACAAATCCAGACTCCGAGCCACTACTCAAATTTCTAATTTTAGAAAAATCCAATAGTTCTCGACTCGGGATTTGAACCCAGGATCTCTCGATCGGCAGTCGCCCGTGCACCAAATTTATTATTTTCATGCCATATCTCTCTCGTACTTCTTTCTTCGAAAAACTAGTCCTATTTTCCGCGAACTTTATTTATATAACAGATAGATCGCTGTAAAATCTTATTTATAATAATATTTTATTAACGGATTTTCTAATTTCCTTATATTAAAATTTTACGTTTTGGATACGCTGCTTAGAAATAGGAATACAGTGGTTACGTCAAAGAAATGGGTTAAATGGACTGAGGCAATAAAAGTAGCCCTCGCCGTGAACTCGAATTGAGTGCGAATCTCCGGCCCCGGCGAAGGCCATCGCTCCACACAACACAAGAATGATATTATAGCAAACAAACTCACTGCAGACTCTGTTCACTGTACATGTATTTCACTTTCGTTTTATATTTGGTTGAACGACTGTACATGTCTCATATTCTGTTTTTTTCTAGTCGCCATTTTGCTTTCTATAATCTCTGCACGCGCTCTGTACGCATCGTGTCACTTTGTATTACAATCAATGAATCTGATTCATCGTTATCTTTAAATTGGGTTTCAATGAAAATTATGCCAAACTGCAACATTGTATGCTAATCACATTTTTAAATGTCCCAGTACGAGCGAGAGTGTCTACTTTATAATAATGAACGAAATTGATTTATAAACAGTACATAATTGGTTCGTATTGCAATGTACGATTAATAATACAATGTCGTATTGTGGATACAGAAACAGATAATTCGGAGCATCCGACGTTGTAATAATCCCTTTGTATCTCTCTGCATTGTAATGATAAGACTGGTCATTGAACGTGCGCTCATGAACTTGGTTCAGTCTCAAGACCGATTTATATTGTGCATGTATTATTTAACTTTCGCATTGTAATTTCACACGCAAACACGGCATTAAAATTTCTCAACTAGGAATATCGATAAAACATTGTACAGAAGCTGTTTGAATGGTTTCATAGAAAACTCTTTCGAATCAGAAATGTTATAATTTTTACGTAAAACGGATGGTGTAGTTAACTTTATGCGTGTAATTCTTTCCCTGTTTCGTTATTTTAGTATATCCCTCGTCAAACTTCAATTTATCTGCTTGCTCTTATGGAAAAATAAACAATATTTTGTACTGGCAACTGGCAACACTATATTTAGGGCAGCGAAGCATGCCGCCCAAACCGATCGAGCGTAGATATGCTTCCTACTCGGAACAGCCGGTTACAACAGAAGGTGCTCGTAAAGTTGATAGACATAAAAAGCATAGGGAAGTACCTCCCGTTGTTCTGATAATACATGCATGAACTCCATGTTAGTAATGTTTATTTCACACGTGGATGTCAATGTGTTAATATATTTATTTCATCCTATCTGTCATTTTAATATCTCGCAATTATAACTGGAGGTCGCCATTTATTCTTCCGAATCTTTCTTTGTTGTGCACCGTCCCGGAAATGTTACGGAATTAAGACGTCTTCCTTTTCTTTTGTTTACACGTACAATGCTCTTGGACAGCCACCAAGCTGTGTTTTAGACTTTATAAAACAACTGTATAATTTAACATCCTCTTTTAATGTGGGCTTTCAGTGGAACAATAAAACTATTGGCTGCAGATAATGCTTTTAAAATTTCGGAGCTAATTCTTTGAATCAGTGATAAATATAACCATGTTAAATTAGTATAATAATTGTTAGTTCGTTACACTAATAAATATTGAGCATCGCGAAACAAAATATCTATCTACAGATTTGTGTAATATTAAAATCCTATTACGTAATACCAATTGCTAACCACCGGGTTTTACTTCTTACAAATTGACGTCTAAATTGTCAACTTTATTTTACAGAATTAAATGTTCATTTACCTGCCTTATTCAATGTAAAATTAATTTACAAACGTGTATATTTCAAATATGTTTATATGGGCTTATAATATGGCGCAATATAGAACCTACATGTTGATACCTAGACAACTATGTTTTTCCTACTTTTATGAAGGAGGAAAAATTAGTAGGTATTCTATTAGCATCGAACTGGGGTAGTTAGGTTAGGAGGACAAACGTTGGCCTAATTTTCATAGTTCAATAAAACTTCCTTACAGTTTCCGTGAACTTGCACGGCCGATAGGAAAGATTTATACACGATATAAAAATAGAAACAGATACAAGAAGCAACGAATAGAAATTCGCGGAATAGATTTTCCAGAGACTAATCATATACGAAGTAACAGTGAATAATATATTAAAGTTCATTAGATATATTCTTGTCTTTACTGCGATATATTTAATGGAAATCGAACACCTGTTAAAATTGAATGAGCTCGAACTGTAATATTCCCATAACTGTCAAGTCCCAAATAAAATTAAATAGTTTGATGCGATCTACATTTTGTGTTATCTACGATCCGATAGGATCCGCTAATTTCAGAATCCATATACATTTTATTTATATTCTTAACGTCGTAGTAATATTTAAAATAATTGATTAGTGAATTAAATAGCTCGTGAACTTGGATCTTCGATAAAAATCGATGTATTGATTGATACAGTAATGGAAGTATTCGTTTAGTTTTTGATGAATTCTGAAATATTCCTCATATTTTTAATAATATCTAGCACTAGTTTTTATATTGTGACGAATTCTTTGAATGACAATTAAAATAGGTTTTTTTTTTAATTTGCTTGTATTTTTTAAATTGCGCTTGATAACCTTTAAGTTTAGCACAGTTATTCCATAGTACTATGTACCTTTACAGATTGAGTATACTAGTCGCCCTACAGATTGAATTGGATCGAATTCCTACCGTATCCAAAGAAAAAGTGTAAATAAATTGTATTACAGTTTGCCTCCTGGACTAGCGACTCCAGCGAGCACAGTTTTTATTAGATGGAGCACGGCTTATAACCGGAGTCATTAAATTTTTATTGCTGGACCTAGATTTGCCCGGGGTTTTCATATTCCCTTTTTATGTATAAAAGCCAATTCGTTATTTGTGCACCAACACATATGAGCAATGGGCCGTTGTCACATAAATAATAATAATTTTATAGTATTATTATATCCCGCTTACTATCGTTAACATAAAATTTTTAATAAAAGAAAAGATTATGCTTTACTTTAAGTTCTGTGCATTTACACGTTCTTATTTTAAAAGTAACCAAATTTTACTTTTGTTATCACGAGAGGTCAAATTGTCTGATTAATCTCATGATTGTGGGAGTGTAGCTATATTTATCCCAAAATAATCAGTCACATGTAACATTAGCATAGATAGAGCGGTAATAGGTATGTTTTCACAAATAACCGGCTTACGCTGTTGTACATACATATGATACAAACAAGTATGATAAACGGCACCCATGTGATTGTGAAGTTCAGTACGAGTGCGTTAAATAAAATAATCAAAAAATTCAAGTCACTTCTAGTGTGGATAAGTGTGTAACTCACGTCCGTCTCATATCGTACGAATACACTTGCCCATCAAAGATAAGTAATGGCATTATATAAGATATGTATTTCAAATTTTACGAGTGTGTGCTTATATCTAAATATATTTTCCTCGGAACAGACCACCGTACGTACATGTAGAGCGAAGTTTATCCGAGATGTAAAGATTGAGTATTTTATTACAAATTATATTGGGGTCAATGCATTTCGATGTGTTTGTTTTATTGACGTCTTGGAAACTCAATATTTATATAGATATACTAATACTATAAAACGTTGATACAAAGTTATATAAAATTAGATAAAAGCGATTTTTATGCGTGCTCTTGTTTGTTAATGTCACTGTTCGATGTTAAGAATCCGCTACTCGTCATGGTATAATATTACTATACATTTTGTAACGTGACACATGTAATCTCCGAAGAGGTAGGCAAAAGAGTGTTGTGCCACCATTTAATGGGTAGTGAGCCTTTGGCCATTTAACTTTGCTGTATACAGCTGTTCATACTTTCAGTTGGTATTTTTTTATTAAATGGACGATTATACGTAATTCATTCGACAATTAATGTGACTGCCTCATTGGTTGATTGGTAGCAAGCGCGACTGGCAATAGAGAGGTCCTGGTTCCAAATCCCGATTTGGGTACTAATGGGATTTTCTAACTTCGAATTTCTGGTTCAATTCAAATAATGGCTCGGTGTTTGGATTTGTGCTCGTTCTATGGCAATAAGCTCACCCCCTATTCCATAGTAGGACATAAACGTAACTGTTGAAACGTGGGAGAGTACTGCATTTCTCGACCTACCTCTTCGGGGATTACAGGCTTGATGTTACATTTTTTTTAAAATTAAACACTAGTAGGTAAAGAATAACCAAAATAAAACAAGCCCTAGTCTGCCGTTGTTAAAATGGTTAGAGTATGAAGCGTATGATGTTTTTTCGACATAAAATGTTATAAAATTAATCCTTAAAACTGCTACTATATGCAGACGTCTAAAAATGCTAAGATTCCAAAATATACAATAATGAATTAACGTGAATGATAATATATTTCTATTAAAGATTCATTTTATATTCAATATGTGTATTTATTGGTCACTGGCACTGATATTGTGCTCTGATGTCGTTTAAATAAATCTGTTCGCAAATTATTATATGTAACTCACATATTTGATCTCGTCTTGTGTAAGTTATATTTTTACAAGTGTAATTGTAAGAATGAAAAATTATTACCTCATTTTATCTTAAGCGTATCAGATTTTATTTTAATTACGATAATTCCACTTTCCCAAGTTAAAAATAATTTGTTTGCTTTGAGATAAACCTATTCGAGCAGGTCGTATTAAAACATGAATTTAGCGGAAAATATAATTTTACGTACCGTACATATTTGTAATTTAAATTTCTTGAAAGAAAGCTACCATATTATTTCTAGAGTTTCTTCGTTCTTCGTTTGTGTAACTAATGATAATTGTAATACATTAAAAGTTCTTGGGAAATAAGTCGCCAAAATATAAAATATTAATATTTTAAAATATTAAACGTGATTTTAATCATACATGAGGATGAACTGATATAAATAATGTAATTTACATCTAAGTATATATAAATAAAAACTAAATAATTTATTCTTTGTAATGTAATTAGGCATCCTGCGTAATACTTAAGAAGTGTGCATATCTTAGAGTTCTACATAATAATCTCTATCGCGAAGTCTGTCAATCCGCAATATCCGACGTTCCAGACTAAGGCCGTAGTACTAATTTTGAGAGGTGAACCGTGTTCAAAAGTGATATGACAAACGGGTTGGTGATGTCGGTGATGTTGATGATGATGATAAAATTATTTAAACAGTTATCGTACTTTTGGATTACCCCTCTATTTAAGATATTATGTACTTTTTA
>DWEG01000712.1:0-10222 GCA_018245845.1 Apyrrothrix hygieia | reverse complement strand
GTGTGTGTACGGCCGGACATTTTTAATCTCCACTCCCAATATTTTGTCGTTCCGAGAATCGTCTCGTTTACCTGCGGTTAATTTTAGACAGCGCTTTGACTAATCAAACCGTAAATTAACCGGTCGCCGGAGACGCGAACTATAAAATGCTCACTATTTTATGGCGTATTAAACTGGGACCGCGCCGCGACCACTTATTTTATTTATCGCGGGTGGTGGGTGATAATAAAATTGGGGGTTACTTACTAATGAGTCGACCTCTGGGTCTGCTATGTAATAAGGTTTCTCTTGACGTATCTGTGGAAAGAGGAAAACAATTTAATATCATCGTAAAGACAGTCATAAATAAACACACAAGGATCGAACACGGCCTGTCGTATTCGAATTGCAAATCATTATTATAAAATCGTATGCGTATTTTACTTTTATTGAATTAACACAAAATACAACAGATTAAAAAGAATACGTTATTATAATTTCACATACTTTCACCATAATCGACACATAAATGTAGACAAACCCGACCAGTAGACCGCTGGAGATAACTGCACTATTCTCCTGGATGGCTTTTGCCACATCGTGTCATGTATTAACGCATACCATGATATATCCGATCTCGCATTCCTTTTGTTCAAACTCCCGAAAGAACTGCCCGTATACTAAAGTAGGGGGTAGGAGGGACCGCTGATCAATCTCTATCCAAGTAGACGGATAAAACGTTGAAAGTGTACATAAATATTTTGCAACATAACAAGACACCATTTCGCGGTACATTAACAGCGGACGGAGCAGGGTCGTAACGCCTATGCTGCTAATAAAGTCCCCGCTCGCTCCGCTGCGCACGCGCACACAGACTAAACGCGCGCAGAAGATCTTATCGAGGTATGTTACTAAGTGGCCGTATACACAAATCATATCGAAATAACTCGCCATATTTTCATGGAACTAACGCTTTAATTAATGACCCGTTCGCATCTGGGTCAGCGACGAGGCAAACAAAACTGCAGTACTGTCTGCTAATGTCACCGTTACATCTCGTGTTTACCGTGTCATAAGAAATAATGAGACCGATTATTTGAATGTATGTATTATTATGACACACGGTCACGCGGTATCATGTGACACACGGCCATGTTGGGCACCTGTTGTTACTGATCTACACCCACATACAACTGTATGTAAGAACGGATAGAAATGAAATTTTATCAGACGTTTATTACATTTGTGTTTTTTATTCTAGTGACCTAGTGTCTATTCTTCTCATTGCCTGTCTTTTATTATATCTGTTAAAAGTTACTCGTCTCATAAATAGAACTGTCAAAATTGACGTCTGTCAAAGATGACCTTCATCGAAATGGAATCTCTACAAAAGTAGGCCTGCATTCTAATCAAGAATGTGAAGTTCTATCACTTCCTAATACCACGCCTAATGATTACTGAAACTTTATATAGTTACCGTATGTGTTACGTAAAATATTCTAGATAATCTGGTGGATAGAGCTTTCTTTTACCTACCGTTAGATCGTAAGCTAGGCTGTTGTTGTGTTTTTCACCCTATCACTCGCTGTAACAGTAAAGATAAACATCGTGGGAAAACTTGATCGTCTAGCGACTCTTCATAAGATACCAAAGTTTATAAAGTCTATCGATTTGATTAAGAGCTGTAGACTTCAGTCTTTATCCTTCTCACTATTCTAGAACCCATACAGATACACACCAAAGCGATGACCATCCTCCACATCTCCACATGAAAAATCATGAGTATCAAGATATTGACAACTGATCTTAGCTTGTAGGTACCTCAAAAATTTATATAATCTTTGAGCGTTTTGTTATTAAATAACAAAAACCCATTATATAAATATCTTGGAATCAACCGTTAAAAAAAGCAATAAATCTACGACAATATGAAACACGTGCGTCTGTGAATACATATTCTTTGGACGGAGTGGAGAACATTTTTTTCCACAGTGAAGCTAAGCTGACCGGAAATGCGATAGTATCACGCGTCTATGCACCGCGCATGGATTTTACGACTATGTCCATGTTTATTTAAACAGCAAAAAATCTGACACAGTATTCCGAGCTAACGTTTTTAGTATATTCAAATTCGTTTTTGTAATCATACTTAAGTGTAAATCGTCGAATTCGCGAAACAACTTAGACATCCTGTATTTCTACACATACAGGATATTAGGCAGCTTAGTAAGTTCGTCGATTTACGCTTCATTATTTTTAGTATTACGAAGAAAACTCTGCGATTTTGTATTTCAATAAATGTATTTCTTTGTAAATAACGTAATTGTGATGCAAGTCAAACAAAACCGTCAGTACATTTTAGGCCAGCAAGAGAAACGATGAAACGACTGAGAGAGGAAAAACATGAAATCCAAAATAGAACTAAACAATAGCCTTATTAACAATTTAAGTAACTGACACTAACAGTCCTGTTCTTACAGTCTCGTTCTAGGAGGCTTAGTAATGTCCATGGGCACCAACGACCACACATATCTCTGGATTTCACACATTCTTGAATCAGAAAACCGTAATGAATGAAAGTCAATTTCGCATTAATATTAAGCATAGGTATTTCTAGTATATGAGAACTGGAATTGTATTTTTCAAAATTACCTCCAAAACTATTTATCACTCATATTATTTCATTCTCGTTTCAACATGCAAAGGTTACACAAAGCTTTAATGAAAACATTAAAGCGTTAAAGACATTGAAATTAATAATATTACAAATATGTGTGTATAAACTTGATATTTACCGAGCAGCTATTTTCAACGGATATTTTTCCACCTAACATCGATATTGTCCCTTCCCGCGTTGACCTCTAGGCGCATTTTCCAATGTACACAAATTAATCGTGTTGCCAACATTAAAATGTATACAATCGATTAAGATCGCGCAAACATAAAAGTCGCTTACGAGTTATTGATTACGGGTTGTAATTGAAAATTTTTGTTCCGTTTACCTAAACCGATGACGTAATCGATTTTTATGAGGCTCATTTCTGTTTTCGATTATCATATGCTGGGTACATCGATTAAAATGTATCGAATGTAGCTATGACTACGGCTTCTAGGTAAATTTTAAAGCAGCTGTCTGACGAATTCGAATAAGTATTAATAGGGTTTCTGAACATACGAATTGATACGAAGAATGTTAAAACCGGACAACAACAGCTATGTTTGTCTGCGGTACATTAGGACGAAATTATATTAAACATAAAAAGGCACATTACCTCAATTTCACATACAAAAACTGTAGATTCCGAATGCACCTTCTCAGCCAATCTAAACGCTTGGAAACTAAGAATACGAGGCCCCTCCCTCGGGCGAGGAAGTTCCTCATTTTGGGGGGCAGCGACCCATGAAGCCCCCACTTTTGGACACAAATTAAATGCTAATAAGGTACCCCACCGATCGACAGATACCGTGTCTCGGTTGGAAACAATTTTCTTACTAAACATAGCTCCGGGTCTCGAGATTGTAAATAACCGAGCACATTCGTGTTAAGTACCATCGTTACATACGTACATGTATTATTATTTCCATGTACATAACAAGGAGTACGGAATGCGATATTGTTATTTCAAAAAGATATTTGAACATCAACAAAAATGAACTTTTATCAAGAACAAATACATAGTTCTCGCTTGGTGTAAAACTTTTGAGGACTTGCCTTATCTACATTTTACTCTTACTGGGTACGCGCCACCTCTGGAAAATCCTACGCCGATGCTCCAGTGCTGGTGGATCGTGATGGAGATTTTTGAGTTAATCCAATATGGGAAACTTTTACCTCTGACGCCTCATGGAAACGACCGTAGTCAATTTCTTCGCTATCGGTCACTCAGACCCTAACAGACCACGATCAGCTTTACTTAAATTTAATTGTCGTTAACTATTTAATACCCCGTCCTATATGCAAGGGTATGAAATATAAAAAGATCTAAAGTTATATCAGTACTTTAGTTGCTTATAGCAACATTTGCCAATGTGCAAAAAGAACCTTAAATGAAGTATTTCAAAATATATTATCCAAAATGTATGTCGCCAGATACAATATCCAGATAATACTCTATCTTAAGGTCATCAGATATGAAGTTGGCGGTAAAGTTTTACTGCTGTCTCGATATCTTTTTTTATAGAACAGATGTAGTATTTTTTTGATATGCCAATATTCTCGTCCATATTTTTCTGGTCTTTTTACGGATGTTATAATACGCCCGAGTGGTGGCATCTTCGGGTATTGCAGTGTCTAGTCATTTACTTGCCTGCTGATTGACAAAGAAGAGAAGATTTTAGTGGCGGTCTTTCTATCGCGTAGGTAAAGCTACACGATCTTGCAAGTAACCGTAAGTTTTACACAATCTGACAGGTTTTTGACTGAACTAATCTCGCTATATGCTAAACCATTTGCATGGTTTGGGGTGCACGGAAAGAGCCTCCCCAAGCGGCGATTATGTCTGATTAAATACGAATACATGCTGCCTGGTGCACCCTGGACATTGCGACGAACCCTTTCAATACGATGGCTGATCACTCAACGGCCCCGCCCAGGTCCAACCAATAAGATCAGCTGTCGGTTCGAACAAGAAGTAGACACCATTTTGTATGCTCACACAAGACATAATGTGGAATATTTTGTACATGAATGTGCCTGATCGATTTCTCGTTCTTTTTTCATTGCGCTGTGCTAAAGATATCAATAATAATATTAATACTTTAAACGTAATGGACTGTTCGTATCATAATGAGTTCACGATGTCAGTAACTAAAGGAAAGGAAATGTAACCGTAGTCCTTCGTAGAAGAAATGTAACGCCTTCAATTGGTCCCTACGGAAGACCAGCGCTGGTTGTTTCTGGACTTCCAGCATAATGCTGAGTAGGAACCATTTTGTAATGTGTGCAATCTGCAATTGTTCTGTTTACTCCTTTTTTATATCAAAATGCTTGTATAACATGTGGGTGTACATTTTTACAAATAAAGTTTTTCTTTCTTTCTAATAATCTCTATATAACATTATGCCTTTAAAATAAATATAGAATTTAAAAAAATATTATAAGAAAACACAGTACATTAAAAATAGTCTGCCATATACATAAAAATAATTTACAATAAAAACAAATTGAAATAAAATATGTAGAGGGTGTGTACGGAAAGAGATATTTGGCACTCAGTGCTCTCTTCCTGACCCGCAAGTGACCTAGCGTGGTGACATAATAGTAATAATAACTTTATTTATTGTTTTATTACAGCACATACATATCAATGGTATAAAATATTAAAGCATCAAATACATTAATCGTTATATTAAGCATGTCTTAAAATTAATTGGTCCACATTATTTCAAAAGTTAAACAAACAAGATTATAATACACATATTCCATATATCAAATAGGCACGTGTAAAATTGCACCATCTTCAGAGATCTGTTTTTTAACGTTAGGATCGTTTGCAGTTGGTATGCAGAGTAAAATGAGATACACCTACACTTGCAGAAATACGCATTTACTTATACATAACGCGATTATTATACAATTTGTGGATAGATTTAATCTTTTTTTACAATGATTTATATATTTTTTGTGATGATTTATACCTTTTTGTAATGATATATGGCGCCTTGACCTTATCTCGCCTTCTTTATGGTAATACGAAGTACGACTGGATTATAAGAGAACGGAAAATTCTGCTACGATATCCAAATGATGAATGTCCATTTGAATATGAAGTCTGAAGATTGGGCATGACGAATAATGACAGGACTTCTTAATGGGATTAGCAATGCTATTATGAGTTTTTTTTAGCAAAATGAACGGAAGTAAGACGGGAACGATATTAGAAGATCGAAGAGAGAGAGATACAAAATATATTTGAAACATTCTTCGAAGTACGGAGGTGGTGTATAAAGTACCTATGTATATTCTGACGAAAACGAACTTAATTTTTTTGCCAAACCGGATGTACATGGATAATTCATCTAATGCATATATTTCGTAGACACGAAAATCCGTTCAATTGGTGGAAAGTTACACAAAAGTGGAAAATATCGACGCAGTTAAGAATAAGCCAGGTGTAAAATTTTACCCACTGCAATTTTAGTATCTAAGAATAAGAATAAAGCTTTTTTATTCTTGGGAACAATACGTGAGACATGAATAATTATGGTGGGTTACAAGACAAAGGATAATCCAACTCTACCCCAATTTTTAATTTGATTGTCTAAAGATATATTTCAAATTACGGGTCAAAATTCTCATTTAGCAGACGTACTGATACAAGAGTACATTAGACCCTCGACCTCACGACCCATAATTTGATAAGAAATACAGAAGATATAGCCAGAGATTGTATTTGTCGAGAAAATTAACTGTTTAATCGTCCGAGTCGGATTTATCCGGAACATATTATCATTCCCACTTCAACTGGGTTAAGCACGCAGTACGACAAAAACTTTTGCATAATTTATACATTTAATTAAATGCTTTGTATTCTACTCACAGTTAGAAATATACCTAATGTCAAACAATCCTTTACATCTCCATACACTAACTTCTTATAGTATAAAGTTTTATAATCAAATTGGATACATTTATTGATGTTAGTAATGACGAGATCTAAGTAAAGATTTATAGGCATAAAACACTCCGTCAGTATGAAACAAATATTATGTTTTATATACATGTGTATAATTATGTTTTGTGTAATGATGTTGTGATCGCCGGGACAGTGACGACTTGGAAAAACCGAACGGTTAAAGGTTAAAAAACATCACCTGATAACATGAGAACGGTCCGATATAAAAGCTTTGACGGATCGTGCATCACACGAGAACTCGATTAGCTGTGCAACAGGCACTACGATCGGTGTTAGCTGAATCTTGGTATGCAATTATTTGTGAGGGTGGGGGTGGGGGGTACGTGAGTGTTTCTTTGATTATTTGTGTGTACATTGCAATGAAGTTTATAACGAGTAATGTAGGTTTTTAATCTGTTACAGATATAAATCGACGATGCTGTGGAAACTGATCGTGCTGGTAGTGGTGGCGCTGCTGGCGGCGGGCGCGCGGCCGGCGGACGCGTGCGAGGCGCTGCTGGGCGGCGTGAGTGCCTCTTGGTTCTTGGTTTTATATATCATTTCCATCATCATTATCGGCTCTTTCAGTCCACTGCTGGACATAGGCCTCGCCAAAATGTAGCTGGACATAGGCCTCGCCTCTCGTCGATAGGAGTAGATAGTCGGCGTCATTTATTGAAAATAATATTGTCAGGTTTGTTAAAAGTTAAAATAACTAAGACATATCAGCGTAAAGCGAGTAACGTAGAAATACAGAAATTTTGTCATAAGTAATGACTTGGATTTGGACATGGACATGGATTTTTACTTCGAAAAAATATTATTTCCCACCATCGTTTAGCTGATTCTCAAATCATACGGTATTTATGAATTTTCCTATGATTCGTTTTTATCTTATTAACCACACGTAAACACATTTATATCCCCAATAAAACCATTGCAATTTCCAACAGCCAGCTGATGATAACGATTGACATTTTACAAATCATATCATATTATAGTTTTAGAGACAAAGGTACGAAGAACATAGGAAGCCCTACTATCAGGTGGTCTGGCGACCTTAAAAAAGCAGCTGGTTGCAGCTGCATTCAAAAGGGGTGGTGTGAAGGGGATGTAGCACCAATCAATGGAGGACTATGTCCAGCAGTGGACTTCCAAAGATAGAGCATAGATATTGCCATGGGGCGTCGACATCGGCGCGTGTGTATATAAATGTGCGTCTGGCACTCGGTGTTCTCTGTTTACCCCGTAAGAGGCCCCGCGTGATGTCCTGTCTAGCTCTAAGGGTCTCGTTTTGCCTCCACAGTGCAGTAACCACGAGGACTGCTGCAGCATGTGGTGCGCGCACTCCTGGCTGGGCCACTACTGCAGTGTTCGTGTAAAATAGACGAATTTCAAAATACTCTCTTCGCACATTATATATTTGTTTATAGATATGAATGTTATTTTATTGATATGAGCAATGATTAAATTATGATATAAATCGGTGTAATTATTTATTGTTGGTTAATGAAATGTTGGATCTGAAACAGTCCCTGCCTGAGCCAAGATGCAGATGTCGCTACCGTCTTCGTACTGATACATTTGTTTTTTGATTCCCATAACAAAATGTACATGTTCATTAAACGATTATTTTTATAAATATATATTGTTTTAAACTGCAATCGATTCATATAACTGAGACATAAAAGCTATTTCTTAATATAAAAAAATATGATTAAATGTAACCCACTTTCCTATACTTATATACAAAATCCAGAAGATCGTAATGCTGTATAAGAACGCTTAATATGACAATATAAAATTTTAATTAACTTCATATGAGTAGAAAGTTATACGGTATTGAAATGGGGAATATGGACCCAAATTTGGTCTGTTTTAATTTCGCCTAAATGGAGAAAACGTTGAGAAAAATTCGCAGAAGTATTGAAATTACAAAAATATTGTATATATCAGATTGGACACTGATCAATATAAATATAGAAGTTTAAGACGTCGAGTGGTCTGAAAATATGACCAGACTATCCTTCAATTTGCATTAGAAAAACATGTCCCAAAATATTTTCAGAGACAAGAAAAATATTTCCAAAACAACAATATTCCTACCCGCTCGCACTACCCACTTTATGTTAGAACAAGGAGTATCGAAAGGCGACGGACAGAAGAACGACGTATATTAAAAATGTTTTAAAATACCGACAAGAATCTTAAAACCGCGAGACATCAAGAAAAATAGCTGTAAAACATTGTTATCTTGATCGGCTTATTTATGTCTTGTTATTCAATATTAATATTAATAATATAAACATTGCACGCAAACATCCGGGCAATTACACAGATAATATATACAAACAATGTAGTTAAATCAATACAGAGTCGCATTACACAAACATAACATGACGCCCGTAATCCCCGAAGTAGATGAGTGTAGTACACTCCCACGTTTTACTACTAATGTAAATGTATGACACGGTTGACTTTTTGTCCATTTACGACTATATAACGACCCCTTACAAAAACGTATACTATAATATTAAAAAATCTGTAACTAATAGAAAATGTTTCACAAGTTTCAAAAATATCAATTTACCCGCCACATTAATTAATATCTTCTGATAGTACATGGCAACACACACTGTTGTAATACAAAAATTGTTTAAAAAAATACATTAAATATATTATTAAAAAAATACATTAAACATATTATAAAATATATTACAGAGTACTATGGTAGTCTGTAATATATTAAGCTTAGGCTAAAACCCTAACAATAATTCTCCTTTAACACCTTCCTCAATATCTTACCAGCAGGATTCTTGGGTATGTCTTCAACAAACTGCACACTCTTGATGCTCTTAAAAGCCACCACCCTGCCGTTGACATACTCCATGATGTCATCTGCGGACAGCTCCTGACCGGCTTGGAGCACCAGGAACGCTTTGGGAGCCTCCCCGGTCAGAGGATCCGGGACACCCAGAACTGCACAGTCGAGGACCTTGGGGTGTGTTCGAATTATCGTTTCTAGTTCTGCCGGCGGCACTTGGAAACCTTTTACCTGAAAACCGTGACGCAACGAGGTTATATTGTGACCATTTATCTGGAAAAAATTGTAATGGAAACCATGGAAGCTGTCGTGTATTAGAGTGATGGTTAGAGGGTACAGCAAATCAATAGTAAATTCAGATGTCATATGGACACATACATATATACCTAACGGTTATTTTTTTTTATTAATTAAACCTAGCAAAGAGGCAGCCGGGCCACCCGATGGTAAACGGTCACCGTCGCCTATGGATATGTGCAACACCAGAGCCTAACCTAAACACAGAGCAACTTCTGAAAAATAAATAATAGTAAAAAAAAACTAAAAAACACGCTTTTGTGAAAAAATGAACTAAATATTTGAATAAACTAATATTTTTTTTAATTTGATTTAAAAATAATGCCAAAGGGAAAAAACTATATTGCTTTGTAAAAAAAGCATGGGGTGTTTTTAAATGATCTATTGACATCATGTACCCCACTTTTTTTTCCATTGTAATATTTTTTTTTCTTATGTACATTAATCTTAATTCAAATAAAAAATACACATATATACATACATATCCTCACGCCAGGTCCCTTACGGG
>DWEG01000711.1:0-10222 GCA_018245845.1 Apyrrothrix hygieia | reverse complement strand
AACTTTGAAGTTTTATGTTATTAAGTGAACAATTGAAAGAGAATGTAGAACATCAAATCAAGTCTTTAAGGATATAATATTTATACTGGGTGCTCTCTGCCTACCCTGTAAAGAACCTGGCGTGGCGACTTAAGAAATAAAAAAGGCGCTACAAGTGTGAAAAAACTTAAAATCACGCCTGTAATCCCCTAAGATGTAGGCAGAGGAGTGTAGTACACTACACTCCTTCACTCACATGTTTCACCGGTTACTGTTACGTTCCATTATGGAATAAATGGTGAGTCTATTGGCGTACACCGGGCACAAATACATACTCCGAGCGCCTACTAGAAAATCTAAGTTAGAAAAATCCCGACCCGGGATTTGAACCGAGGAACTCTCGATCGGCAGTCGCGTTTGCAACCAATGCGACCAACGAAGCAGCCGAAACAAGAAATAAATAAATGAATTTTAAAATTCCATTTATTAAAGCGAGCAAGTTATGTGGGGATACAATATCACTGGTGAACGTAACATTTAACACCTAATAATGTCTACGAAGGGTGAAGGTTTCCATTCCACTACCACGTGTTTTGTCACACACGTGGCGATTTACCCTCTGGAGTAATAAAGCACGCAAATTGATCGTCACTTCTGAACACCTACAAATGATATTTAAACGTAACCTATTACATTTTAGCCTTATCTTAAAACACCGAATCCTTAATTTTATCACAGCTGATCAACAATATAATGAGCAAAAAGTTAATTATCTTTTTATGACTGTTAACTATAATTACCTCTTTATAATCAACTATTTTAATCATGACACAGAACACGATACTACTATTTATTATTAAACTAGGTCAGCATAAAAATCACTATAAGTGCGTATACCGTGATTTCAATAAACAAAACAATTAAATGATGATTTCATTAAAAATATATTTAGTAGCCAACATTTACACCTTAAAGGCTTGAATGGAAATTATTAATCACTATCAAGTAGTGCTTATATATTAGATGTGTGTGAATAGTGTAGGGTAAGTTATGTGCGTTAATGTATTGTTATGGTAAGAATTTGGACATAAAATAATAATTGGCGATCATTAAATTTTTTTCGGAGTTTTAACGTTTTTGTTTTTCCTCGTACAGTATTTTCAGATTTTTGTATATCTCGCTGATTAGATGAGAAGTTTAAATAATGTGTTCAAATATAATAGATGTCAAATATCGGTTACGTAGTAGCCCAAGGTTGTAGCTTTGGATAACCCACTGCGGGGTCTGAGTTCTGAAACCCAAGCTTGCACAATAGCACTTTACGAAGAGGTGCGTTTTTAACATTAATTATGACTTGCTATAACGGTGAAGGAAAACATTGTGGAAAAACCAGCACGCTCCTGAATCCTTTATAATGTCGTTCATCACATGAGAATCTGACAAGCGGCATTTGGTCAGCGTGATGCGCTAAAGCTTTAATTCTTTCCGTTGTGAGAGAAGATTCATGACCAGCAGTGAAACGATGTAAGGTTTAAAATAATAATGCTGATGATAGAACGATTAATGATAACGACATTGATGATGTCAAATCAATATAGTAATGTTCGCTTTCTTCATTAATATTGTGTCTGTCCGAAGTCAGCTACATTTCTTGGCGTTCAAAAAGCCTGCTTATTGTTTAGATAAAGTCGAAAATTCTCCCATCGCCCATAATTTTGATTCCAAACGACGGAAATATAGACTCATAATAGAGATACGCAATTGCATATGTGCAGTTTACGTATTTTGGCACCACGTCAATTATAAAGGAAACTATAAAAGTCTTCTCGTATTTGAGTCATCTCTTTTATCAAAACTAAAAACAATTTCTAATATCCAAAAAAATATTTTAATTAATGTAATTATCGTCATAGGTGTTGACCTATTTAAAATAATTTTATATCACGTGAATAAATATTATAATTAATGTTGGTAATAAATAATTGTGTATAACTGCTTGTTATTCTAAATTCGTAATTACGAATGAATTTTGGCTTAAAGTGAACGCGGGGTCACTTGGCACTATATGCCGAGCGCGACGCGGGAAAATTTCTGGAACATTAGCGAGCGTGGCTGCGGGAGTCAACCTTGGGAAGGGTCCAAAGGCCGTGTTTCTTATCGAAAACGTTGAAAACGTGATTTTGAGACAAAAAAAATCCAAGTACACGATAACCGAAGTGACAAGGCTGATCTAAATATAGTACGAGATATTCCTGTATATTTAGTGATGTAGAGTTTATCAATAAAAAATTTTAAGTTTCTGCGTTAAAAGATGAAATACGGTGTTTTTTTATTTCTAATACATGTGTACTTCATACTGTAAGAATATATCGGAATAATTAGATATACTGTACTATGGTGATTTAATATACGCCTCATAAAATTGAAACACCAAATTTAGAATTGCGTAACGGAACGTGAAGTTCTTTTGGAAGATTACATAAGATAATTGGAAATAACTAACAAGGCTGTCTCGAACCTTATCTTCGCCTTGTAACAAACCTACCAGAACGCATTTAAGATCTAGGGTGCGTTAGTTTACTTTACGTTACATTACGTTTAGGGTGCAATATTTTACTTTACGTTACGTTTTACTTACTTTATAATTTATTACCGTTTTGCATTTCGACCAGTACCAGTCTTGCACACCAAAACGGTATTCGAAATCCTGACGGATTCGTGGAAGTAATTTATTTTGAACGGATTACGAATGGATTCGCTTTGTCATTATTTATCGCGAATTGCGGTGAATGAACGTTAGGCCAACGTTCCGTTTCCTTTACCGCGAAATTTCGGTTATAGGCGCGGAAACGCACGAATTCGGTTATTAACACACAGTATCAACGTATTCATATTAGGTAACTAGGTCGTTTGGATATCAAGTACAATTAGGTCCGAGCTATATTTGGATCCGATGTTATTGACGTCAACGCTACTTTTTAATTTCCTGAAATATAAGTTTGCAAAACTACTCTACTTTCTAAAACATCCAAATAGGTATTTCGTTGTCTTTATAAAAAATAAAGCTTAATGTATTATATATTCGTAACAATATGAGATCAATTGATTTTTTGCTAATTGATTGTTCTCAATACGGACCACCGTGCCTATTTCTGTTAAATTTTACCTTACACGCAAAAAGTCTATTATATTGGATTCGTAAATAGAATCACGTCAGCATTTCCGTTAGATAGTTTCGACGCGAACATCAATTGGCGATTTTGTTGTTGCCGTCTTGGATAATATGGTGGAAATGGAATAGAGTAGGAATGACTAATGTAATAGAAAACTATATTCGTAATATTAAGTTTCAGCAAACTTATAAAGATCATAATGAACCTACTAGAAAAAATATATAAAATGATAGGTATAATAACTGAGTATAATAAAAAGATATAAATATATTTTTTTTGGCAAAAAAAATCAAATAATTTTTGATACTTTTCACTTCTTGTGTAATAGGACTGTAATTTGGTTGAACTTACCATTTATTCTAAACTGAAAAAAATGTGCTCAGACTAAAGTTTGAAAGTTTATCATGTAATAATAGTCAACTACATTATAATTTCTAACTCGTCATTAAAGTCAGTCCGGTCGTGCAACTTATATATGTCTATATAAATCACATGTTTTTCAATACGCATATTACTAAAAATCCTAGAATCTTAGTATTACCTTATTCCTCGTACACATGAATATAAATTTAATAAAATACTTGGTCGTGAAAAATGTGTTATCGTGGGCACGTTTTTCTTGTGAAACAATTATGTGAGCATAAACTTATGAATAATACTTACTAATCTTTTTGTTTTTACAGACATAAAAAGTTAATAATAATAGAAACATCTCTGCATTGTGTTTGAATATTGACGAAAAAATATACGTAATTTCAAGTAACTTTGTGAACTATTAAATACTCTGATATTGAAAATCCTACATAATAGGAACATTTAAATTCTAGAAAATGAGAAAATGATTCTCGAATTCTAAAATGTGTTATTAGAAATATACCATACTTACCCTTTACTTTCTTTATTGTAAATAAAAAAAATGTATAAAACACTGCAGTTACGTTTATTACGGAATCCTGTCAACATTTTAGCGGTAGTATCTGTTTGCTTCGTAGAAGCCACCGAGTCCATTCCTGCCCATGAACATTTACGTAGATAACATGGGGTTTTAGTCAGAGCTAGTTCAGCATAACCCGTCCTTAGCTCGGACAAAGGGTACATAAGGTATAGGCATAATAAAGAGGAGTAACTTTGTAAATACTACTACTGAAATCACCAAACGCAAAATCTGATTATAGTACTATGAGCAAAGTATTATTATCTATGGTAAGCTAATAGCGCACTTCCTTTTCCTAGTGCTCAAGTGGAACGCAAAAGCAACCGTTCAGAATTATCTAATGTTCAGTCTTGTTTATGGATACTGTTACCAAATAATGTCGTTACGCAACAATGTGCACGCTCGCACGAGCGCCACGCGTGAGCGAGGTGCCACTGTTCTCCAAATTGACCACGTGCCTATAGCAAAATTATATGACGTCTTATAATATGTTAGGCTTGTTTATGGTAAATGTTTCTGTACAGTTTAGTTACGCAAGAATGTGCACGCGCGCTCGTACACAATGCACATTGAGGTGCCACTCGTGCGTTTTGGATCGCTTTAGCTGATAGCTACGTTAATATTATAATAGCGCCCGGTTAATTACATCCTGGTTTCAGGCGTATAAAGATAATCCTAAATAAACAAAGGCTTGAGGACATATTATTATTTTCCCAACGAGGATAATTAAATGGGTTACACTTGTAATATTGTAAATGGCACGTGTAACTAATATAATAATTATTATTATGTCTTGAGACAAAACGGCTGTCTGATTTTAAACTAGGTGGAGCCCATGCCAGGGTAATGAGACGAGTTTAATGTCTTGGGACATCTCTACACAAGGCCATCTAAGCCCCACTTAGGTTTAAAGAAAGCTTGTGTTATGGTAATAAGAGAGTTACTAAACTACGTAGACACGTAAATCACGCCGGTAATTCCCGAAAAGGTAGGCAGAAAAGTGTAGTAAACTCCCGCGTTTCTCAAGTTCCCTTTAGGTCCAATTATGGAATAGGTGCCGAGTCTATTGCCGTACACGTTGCTCAAATCTAGACTCCGAGCCACTAACAGAGATTTCTACTAGAATTTTTATGTTACAGTTATGTTAAATAGTTCCCTGACCAAAATTTGAATCCTGGACCTCTCAATCAGTAATCGTACTTGCAACCACTTGACCAACTAGCTAAGCACATGTATACATCGAATCGAATCGAAGCCCAGCTGTTAGATTCACGAACCACTGGATCATCGGGTCAGTCATAACAAAATATAAATTGGACGGGCCAGTGTACATTTCTCATTGGGAAACGAGCCGACAACGTCTGCTCCAGCAGTCAAGGTCCTTCACTAGACAAACAGATCGAGCGATAATGTAATATTATTATATAAATATACTTATATCTGAGATTTCTTTAACCCCTTAGCATTAACTGATTATAGATGTGCAACACGTTTTTCATGGAATCATAAAGTAGACTGTACACCATACCAAGAAATGACATCAATGCTTATATTATTAGTTGCCAAGAATAACGATATTATATGTAAAGACTGTCACATGAAGACTGCGGCTGTGCATTAATGAATGCAATAAAAACTTTATAATAAAGGGCTTTTAATATAAATACATACGTCTGTGGTACATAATGTGTGCTATTTATTCTTGAACGAGGAAATATAACTTTATTTGAATTCGAATGGTCCTTCTCTATCTGTAATAACGTTAAAGTAAATATAAATGATTTCTACGCCTATTATGATGCATGGAAAACTACACACTGTTGTTCTCATTCGTAAATAATTAATAATAACATATCGGCCACGTCTTTTGTCTCTCTCTATCACATATCAATGATACACAAGCTTATGTATCAACGTGTGAGATGGCTGCGTTAGCAATGTCGGTATCTAACACTATAAACGATATTTAGCGCGTTAGGTCACGAGTGAGGCAGGAGCATAATATATAAATTAATCGTTATTTACGGAATAGCAATAATAAAAGGCATTTATCAACGTCGACTTAGGAATTCAACAGGGATCTGTACCTATATCTAGTTGGCCTCGAAGTTCTGTAATTTCTGCATTGAAAGTTCACAAAAGCACATAACTATTGGCGCCTGCATCGCTGGCGCCGTAACCAATAGCGCATTCCCGTTCTAATTAGAAACTACTGGTACATATATACTATCAAGAGCTTTATTGCGATAAGTTTAGTTAATTTCGAGTTTTAACCCGTATCGGCCATTAGGATACGACAATCTACAAAAAATTCTTAGATCATTGTATTTTTTATTTAAAACAAATTAAAACATTATTATTCACCAATATTAATTCCTTGTTAACTGTTTACGAATATCTAAAATTAGATATTACGTTACAGTACGAACGTGAGAATTTTGAATTGTATATCTCTGAAGTGGATTTTGTTGTTAGTAATAATGAGATTTGAAAGCGCTGCGCCTTGGTTCGATTTCGCTGTCATAAATGTTCAATAATAGCGTGAGGTTTTATCTAAACCAGTGGTTTAGCAGCGATCGAAATTCGACCGTGATTTATAAAATTCCAAATATGAACGTTATTGATATTCCGATGTCAAAGAGTATAAATTCTGTAAAATCTGTAAAATTTTCTTCTGTGCTACTGATCGATAACAGACTATTATGTACCTGACATTAACAGCGAGAACTTAATTTTTAATGTTTTATTTAATTCAATTTAAGGTATTTGTAATACCTGTCACATAAATTTTATCTTTCTGCACTCCTCTATGTGAACTTCAAACACACCAAGTCTTACTCTTTTATGTGCGCAATTTTCTCATTACGTATTAATATTGGAGATAATTTAGAGATGATCGCACGAGAATGCACATTGAACGTGATAGCAGAATATTGGGTATGATAGCGATCACTGGAGCATTGACCTACATTCAGTGGGACAGTTGGCAAACGCGTGATTTTAAAATATAACAGCCCGATGGGTTGTTGAGACGGATCTGTCTCTGCCCACTCGTATACCGTTTCGTTTTTACTCTACACCGATACTGATTTGGTTCTTCCGGATTATTTTACTGAATATACATTTTCGTTAGAAAACATCATATAGCGTTTGGTTTTATAGTGTTTGGTTTAAACGATTAGAGAGTTTCTTGAACGATTTTATCTTAAATGAAAAAATTTAAAATACGCGACAGTGTATTACACCTCTGTTCACTTCTTTGAGGATTACAGGCGTAATGTTGCCTTACGATACTGAAATTTATTAATTTCAATCAGATTTAAATCGGATATCACCACGATCCATATTCTTTGAATCAATACAATATTCAATGGGAAATTTGTCTTAAGCAATTAGCTATTTACAAGTGTAAATAAATAAATTTAATATAACAGAGAAAAACAAAACAAAGTTTTAAAATTTATTTAAATCTCACATCTTAGTCACTTGTTTTCTTATCCAAAGAAACCTTATTATTAACGCAACTCATGACGCAGGCTTCATTAATTTATACTGAGAAAACGTGAATAGTATCGCAGACGATGATTTATTTATTTTGTAAAAATGAATTGCGCTGTGAATAAGTAAAAAATAGTACACAGCATCATTGAACAGTAAAAAATACTGCGTTCGTAATATCGAAATGGGAGTTTCTAGAAATTAGCATGAAAACGTGAAAGGCTTCGGTCTTTTTGATAGCAACATTCTAGACTCAGACGGTGACAAATATTGCACGAAACTTGCATTTCGTACTTTTTAGTGACTAAAGCGTGAACGGCTTCATTCAATGTGTAATTTGATTGTTTTTTTTTAAGTATTCGCTTTAGACAGTGTACACAGTCTTGTACTGACCGGAGAAAGTGTTATCTAATCAGAACAAAAAAACTTTAATTTTAAACTTTTCTATTGATAAACGTAATGTGATTTTAATATCCACTTTCACATCACGTAAGCCTATAATAACGAATTCGTAACTTAACTTCAACATATAATTTTGTATTATTAACTACTCTCTTAGATTTTTACTAGCTTTTTCTTCACGAATTAAATCCTTACCACATTTCAGCTAGATATCTCTCGGTAGCCTCTCAATGCTGTTTAAACAGCCGAGTCTGTTTGTTTTTTGCTTTACTGCCTGGTTGAAACACCTTTCTCCTCAAATAAAACAGAGAAATTTACAGACAGTGATTATAGAAAGTCTCATATTAGCGTCTTTAACGTTAACATACAATTAGTCTTCCGACTTTAAAACATTCAGAAAGTTAGCGCTCGCAAATTATAATAAGCTAAACATTTCTCATCATTTACAACAGAATAATGATTCCCGAAACATGTAATTTCAGTAAACGTTAAAATGCAAATTGATCTCAATTATCCACGATGTATTCACACGTTATCATTTTAGTGTTATACGACATCTGCACAAAAACATATCCAATAGGAACTACCACTTAAAATAACAGAACCGCTTCTACCTTGTCGTTTATGATGCAATTTTTCTAACTTGTGTTTTCTTTTGTTTCAGTGTCAACATTTTTATCCCAAACATTATGATTTACAAATGGATATTATGATAAGAGTGAAGTGTTGTCAAGAAACTAAAAATCCAAAGTGACGAAATTGTGCGGTGTGGGTGTCTGTTTCGCTACGTTCCCTTGCTTGTTTTAATTTTTAAAGTCAATATGTCTGATAAAACGTCGTCGTCGATCGGCGTTAGGAGCTTCGAAACGATTTCGGAGGAGGACGTGGAGTGGGAGAAACCGTGGGATAAATTGTTGGATGATGTGAAGACTGCCATTCCTACGATAATTACGTCGAACGCGTCAAGTGCCACGATACTGAAGGGTGGTGAAGAGGTGTCGTCTATACCTCACGTGACCGACTTGGAAGCGAACAAATTGACGCGGTCAAAGAGCCTTAATCAACGTAGAAACAGTAACGGACTTCTCGGTTCGATCCCGCGACAGCTGCGACTCTCCCTCCGTGGAGTCCGTAGCGAACCTTCTAGCGTCAAAGATGTACCTACCACTAGAAACGATAGTTCCCTCAACCTTCTTCTTAGGTGAGTTTATTTTTTTATTATCCTTAGAGGTTAATATCTTATTTATTAAACTGAATTTGTTATAACGGTACATCAACTGACATAAATAGAAACGACATAAATTCATGACACTAATTAGATTGTCTAAAAACGGACACATCCGTTCATTAGACATGTTGAACATATTAATTTGAATTTGATCAACATGTTTGTGTCTAATTAAGAGATTTGGCGTTTCTACGATTGATTCTGCAATTGGAATAGGTACACGAAGGACAAATGACAAGACGCCGTTAGAAATTTCAAATAAATTGGGGTTACGTCAATATAGATTATCCTACAAACGACTTAGGCGGTAAAAGTAGAGAGAAATCTGCGTATTATGAAAAGAGCTAACACAAGAAATGTGCAAAACAATAAAAAAATAATAGGTAAGCTTTATCTTATTCGCAATTGCCTACGCGTTCAACGAATTCTCTTAGGAATTCCCATTTGAAAAGACATAGAAGTCGAGAAATATTGCGCCCACATGGCTTCGTCTGCGGTCGCCACTCTTTATTACTTATTTATCGACCCCGTCTTTATAATTACCATCCGTTCCGCAGCCTTCGGCTTTATTACCTTCACGCTTTGTCATGCATGGGGCTTCGCCATAATAAGTTTTCTCCGAGAACAAATTAAAGAAAAAACAATCAACCTTCACTTGGCAAGAACACGCCACGCATTTTAAGTTCAGAGTGACACTTAAAAGGTTTTCCGTCTGTAAATGATTTAGAATGAGATTTACCAGGAACTTTGGGTCGTATGCAAAATTTGCTTGGAGGAAACGGACGTCCTTCTTTTCAATATGATCAGCAATGATGTGCAGGAAACTAGTCGCCGAGACGTCGTCACAGGCTATACAATGGCGATGAGTGCGAATAATTATTTAACTTTTCGTCCATAGCTACTCGTATAGTTTACTCATGTGTAGACGTAGTGACTGCCTCGTTGGTCGTGTTGGTTGCATGCGCGACTGCCGATCGAGAGGTCCTGGGTTCGAATCCCGGGTCGAGT
>DWEG01000710.1:0-10224 GCA_018245845.1 Apyrrothrix hygieia | reverse complement strand
TAGTAAAGTTTATTTTGTAGCGAGACTTTGAAAACATATCGCGTGATAGCAGCCATCGATCAACATCAGCAAACACACGAGATTAATACAACATGACAGTAGTGGAATATTTTGCGATATAATGGCAACTGATAGCTTAATATTAATGTAGAATATATTTACCTGATTCGTCATTTCGGTGTGGTTTCTCAATCGATTTGTCATTCGCCCCTTCAAGACGCGTGACATCCAGAAGTATACCAGCATCCAGTGATGACTCGGTAGCAGTGCTGTCTCTTTGACAGAGATTTCCGGTTCTCCTTTTACGAGTCCCGTATGTATGTACAGGCACAATCAACTTTGGCCGCGGTATTGAAAAGTCAGAATCCGAACCACTAGACGAACTTTTAGCACTTCTAGAATAAATCCCATTGGTAGTAGTTACACGTTCTTCACTAATACGTTCTTTGGGAGGCTTGAATGACAAAATATCGTTGTACCTATCATACCTATCATCACTTTTAACCCGAACAGTATTGTATAACTTGCCATATTTATCACGTTGCTTAGTAACACCATTTGTAGTCCGGTAATCACTTTCTTTCGCTAAGTCCACTGAATTTAATCCGTTGTGGATAGCAGGCGCAGGTGGGTTTTGATTTCCATGGAACATATCGTACTGCATTAATGTCAGCTGTTCGCTCGGAGAGAGATTCCTTTTCGGTTGAGTGACAGTAACACCATTGTAAGATTTGGTGTCTTGTTTGACTGTGTCGAGATAAGCTCGTAATGGTGCTCTTCCTTCGCTTTTTACTCTTAATGATTTAGAACGAAAGCTAGGTTTAGCATCCTCGACACGTCCGTTTCGTTCATTCTCTTGTTGCGTAGTGCGTTCAGGAAGTTGCTCGCATGTAGATATCGAGGCATTATTTATAGGCTGCATGTATAACCCCGAATCTTCCGCATCACTATCCATGTCGAGGTTCTTCGTTCCGGATCGAGACTTAATAGGTGACAAGTCCAAAGTGGCCATAGAATTTATTATATGATACATAGTATCGTTGTTAAAACCACGTACCGTTCCGTTCGGCTTCATTTTACCATTAAACGTGCATTTATCTTTTTTAGGATCTTTCTGCATCTGTTTTATCTTATCGCTATCAGTGTCATTGTTTTGTTGACTTACTCTTGAATAATATTCGTAGTATGTTTCGGATGATGGATCTAACGGTACGGGCCCCGGATCAGGTAAAGGATAACAATTCTTTTTGGAGTCAGCTTTTCGCTGTCGATGCGCATATTTAAGAGAATCTTTACGCTGTGGTGGTACAGGCGGCTGGCGTTCGTTAGCCGAAAACGCTTCAATGTCCCACTCAGTAAAATTTCTCCGTTTTACTCTTCTTAGTGTAGAAGGTTTGTAGCCATTCGGCATATCTTTGAAGCTGTAACTGTGTTTCAGCTTATTTTGAAGTAGAAGATTATTATTAGCTCTAGCTTTTTCTTCTATGTTTTGTTGATATTTAGCTAACTGAGATATATTAGTATTAGGAACTTCTTGGGAGTAACTGTATCCGCTGTCTTCATATGAGTATGTTTTGTTGGGATAGTCTTTTTCATTGCTACGGCCTACATCTCGACAAGACTTGCTTCTAGATATAGAATTGAATTTCACTTTATTAGACTGGTCGTCATTTTCATTGTAAGTGCTAAGATTTTTAGCTCCCACCCAGTTAGCCGCGTAGACTAAGTCCATCGTCCTATCATTGATAGAAAGCCACGGGTCCTCCATGACCGCTTTTCCTGGGTAATGTTTGATTTTCATAATGTCCTCAATGTTATTGCTTGTTTGTTTCCGACTTTGTTACTACTGCATCCTATTATTTGATAAGCTATTTTCAGCTTTCTTATCCCCATTTTAGTTTACTGTTTACAATCGATATCACTTAAAAATATTTGAATTGTCGCCTTCAAACTTATCTATTGTCTCAATTACTAGAAATCTGAAACGTAACAGATTATTTCACTGATTTTAATACTAGTATCTTTATATAGCAAGAACGTGATTTGATGAATAATGGGTTCATTTATATCAGATTGTAGTAAGTACAATATTATCTTAACGGAATTTGTTACGGTAACGATTACCGTAACAATAGAATTATTTTGTGTTGGGTGTAGCGTCTTACAACTTTAATACAGTACACAAAAACGTTATTATACTAAAGAGAGCCTTACCATCGAATAGAAAAATTAATTTCAACGAAAAACAGTAATTTGAAAAGTATATTTGCGCGAACACGATATATCCATACATTTCATTAACAGTGTCAATTTCAAGTATTTCATTTTTACTAATACCGTATTTACCGTTTATATAAGTAGATTTTCCGGTTGTTTCCAAATAATTATAACGTGGTAATAATAATAAGAGCGATATCTGTTGAAAATACTAATTATAAGTATTTATTTCGTGAAGTGTAATAAAGTTTCAAGTAACCTATGAGTTGGTGCTCCCGAAGTATTTGATGTACCGATTTCCTCAGAACTTTATTATTAAAACAAATGCATCATTTGGTGACTCAGTATCTACGGTGACTCATTGGTTGTTGGCATGTAGCATGTCATCCAAGGTTCAATTTTTGAACCTTGAATATCTCCTACGTACGGGAAATACTTTCAATTCATACAATTGTCTTAATTTACATGGTTCAACATACATGGTTACATGTAACAAGTTTTTTTTTTTTTTTGTGTTCTCTATTTCTAGTCTTTATATTAAGAGGGCAATATTTATCCAATACACAGTCCCTAATCAAATTGGCCTCATATTCATTATTCTCTTGTTTTTCATAATTTTAAATTTATGTAGTTATAAAAGCATTTTAATAATGTAGTCCAATTAGAGGTTGCGATGGGCTTGGCTCGTTCATTCACAGCTAGGTAAAAATATCGGATACGCATTTCCGTTGATAATAGACATTAAAAACAGGTTCATTGGTTTAATGCGAGCTAACAACCAAGAAAACGACTTCGCAAGAACGGATACATCACGGTAGGCAAGCACGCGTTGCGTAAGGCCTCACGGGCCTCATCGTTGAGGAAACAACTAGGCCTCGAGGGCCGATCAAATGCAAATTGTACCGTGTTACGTCATAATTAGATAATAGTCCTGGGTTAATACGCATATTCGTAATGTTGCCAGTATTCAAATAAAAATCAAAAATAATTTATTTAAACATAAATACACGGTAAAAACTAACAATATTTAAGATATCGCGTAATTTAGAGAAGAAAAATTACGTTATGAACAGTGAAATGTAAGCGTACAGAAAAAAAAATGCACCGCAGTAATTTTATAAAGGCTGCACAAGCACGTCATTGTTACACGTGCAGAATTTTCGATAGAAGGTTCGAGGAGACAGCAAATGTATACTAAACATAAATGACGTAATTATTATTTAAACGAAATAATTTTTATTTTTCAAATACCAACTGGCAGCACTGCAGAGTAAACTTACTATTGAGTACAGAAGTGATAACATTGAATGAGTAAAAATAACTTTCTAAATTACAGGCATAGTGTTACTTTTTGAAACATATAAATTATACTAAGGATAAATAAAATAAATATAGTTAACGTCAACTTGATAACAATCAAAAGAGTAAAAACTATAGACATATAGTAATATTTATTAGTATACCAGGCTATTACAAAGAAGTTAAGTATAAAAGCATAAATATATATTATTTACCAAGCGCAAACCATCTGTAAATTATGTTGGCAACACTCACCGTGCCGCCGCTAGCCACACAGAAGCCAGTTTTTAACATTTATTGTTATTATTACACTTTCACTACGATTTACTGCTGGCACGTCAATGTGCGATGCATACTGAGATCAAAAATGTAGCAAGAGTAAAAAGGTTTGTATTACACAACCGTAGCTTCTGTGCAACCGAATTGAGATTTCGTAACCAAAGGTTTTAGTTTCTTTGTAACGAGCTGATTGATGCATTTTTTGCTGATAGTGTTATCTGCGATTACATCTACGTGCTACTTCCGACTTAAAGATTTATTTTAAAAAAATGTTATAGTGCCAGTTTAATGCCCTTACTCAAGAGCAAAATGAATCATAGCAGAAAAACCGATGTTTTGATGACGTGGTGCATACCAATTTTTTTTCATTTAAGACTTTAAACGTTCCTAAAAGTACCATGGAGCGAAATTGAAGTTGTTTTTTTTAATCGATACAATACACCTGGTGTTTACCAATATTTAATTTTAAAAGCAAACACTCGGTGATAATTGAAAAAAGACAGTTTGGAGCAACTACTCAACGCACCATTGGTGATATTAAGCATGGAATCATAAATTACATTGTAAGCAAAATAAGAGAGATCTTATTAAAAATTGAGGTCACCTATCTCCTGCACAACTGCATAGCAAGATATTAAACTTCTCATTCAGAAAGTGGATCTTTGAAATAGAATTATGACCTATAAATTTTGGAATATTTAACATCAAAAATTATATTTCGAACGCAATTAGAGTATAAAAGGTTTAAACAAACATATCTAAGAAGATCAATGGGTTCTGTTAAGAGCTTAGTAGGTATTTCTTAAGTGTAAAATACGAAAGCAATTAAAATGTAAAAACAATCATGTATAACCGTATGCTTTCCGAAAAAAATAAAGACAAAAACCAATAAATGGCTATTAAATTTTTTACCCAAATACATTGAAATTTAAGACACAAGTATTGTGAAAGGAAATAAATATTCTCACAGTCACAGTACAAGCATTTTTGCTGTAAAGACCTAATGAACAATGAGTTTCGTTTTTTATTTTATTGTTAAAGTTTAATTACAATATTTATACGTAATTAACGCCATTACATTATCTTTACCTAACAGTTTAACAGTGTTATTGTAATAATAATAGTGCTAGTGTTAGTGTTATATTAATAGTGTTAGTGTATATGATTAAAACAAATTTTAAAAGTTTACTGTATAATACAAATTAATTCAAAAAAATATATAAGACTGCTTCTTAAGTCAGCACTGCAATTATCAACATGTTTATCTACACGTAAAATGAAACCTATTCATTCTTCAGAGGTCGAAAATGCACTGGCAAATTAGTATTAATCATCGAATGCACGATCGTACTAATGGAAAACGATTTCTAGGCAGCGACTGATGGTCGAGTTGAAACCAGTTTATTGGTCCACATATACAGTCGAGTGGCCACCAGTGATACGTGAGAATCGAATCCAGGAACTTGAGAAATCGACGGTCAGTACCTACTTTGTAGTGTATGCGACAGCGGTACAGAAATTGCAGTGGAGCAACCGTTTGCAGTGCTATATTGTACTGAAGACAGAAAATAAACGTGAATCAGAATAACGTACAGTTTTGTTTAAATTTCGAACGAGTCTTTCAAAAAGCTTAAGTCGTTTGTAACGATATCTTTGTATGGGCTCATACAATGCACAATAGATCCGTACGTAGATTATATTAAAACAGGTACCAATATAATAAAGGCGTTTGTGCCCGAACAAGAACAGGATCGCGCCATTTAACCCAGACAGGATCAAACACCTGGTGGCCTGAATCCGGTATATTCTATTGTTACCTGGTACATATAACATCGCACTCACTTACAGAACCTGTATTTTATGAGTCTGTAGACCAGAAGCTATGATCGAATCCGTTCCCAGATCACGAATTCTCTTTAAAGTATAATAATAAGACACCGTCAAAAATATATTTAATAGACAAAACCAAATTTAAAATCAAAGCTCTCAAACGTGTACTTAATACGTAAATGTAGGAATCACAAATTAGAATAACAATTATAGTCGTCAATTTACGATAAATTTTTCACGTAACAAAAGATATTACTTACTGTAAATACGCGAATTGATAAAACAGAGACTTAAAGCCGACTATCTCAATACATTATTATTGGTTGGGAACTTAAACGGGACGTACAAGGTTTCTTTTTGTAACGGGCCCAAACCATAGACAATGGGACTCCTTTCTTCTACTCAGGTAACAACCGAACCGCGCTGTGATTCAAGGAGTATTACATACATACTTTGAATTTGAATGAGTCGTTATTAAAAGAACTGTTCGTGTCTCAAAATGTAGTGGGACAGTTTACTTAGTTACCTATCTAGTTACCTACTTAAATGCGAGATTGTCCGATACATTCTAAAATACTGTTTATTCTGTGTATAATTCTCGTATCTCTGTAAAAATAGCTTACAGATATAAAACTGCAATTTTATATGATTTCCCGACAGTCACTATATTGAAAGTGGTTATTAAGTGATAAAATCACAGCTATTACTCAACATTAACCATAAACCATATTGTTAAGCTCGTGACGCACTCATAAACATCTCTTATATTAATCTGTTACAACGAACGCTACTTTCTAATCATTGTTTGATTTTGTTTCAATACACAGACGTGACATTGATTTACAGCTGCACATTGTATTGGCCAATGACGGCGATAAACGCCTAATATACTAAGTATGAGTACAACATTAATTACAATACACGTTACCGAAGCATGAATTGATTTATATGGCAACAATTAATTGAAAAATCAGGACAAATGATCTAGTTCACTTCTTTCCCGTCCAAGCGTATAACCGTATAAATAATGTAAATTTTACTCTACATGCAAACGCCGGCATGCGAAGATGAAAGGTGGTACAGCTCAAAATATTATTATCAAGCGGCGAGTGAGTTGAAAAGTTAATAAATTATCGCTCTAAACATCAATCAAGTCACAAAAGTTCGTTGTCACTGTATAGTGCTGAAAGTCAGACGTGTGTAGAAAGCTCAGGTCTTCCGCATTAATATGCTAAAATGTCTTCACCGTCAAGACACCGCTCGAAACACTTTCACGACATATACAGGTACCGCACGTAAACACGGGCTGCAGGCGATATAACCTTTTGATGTTTGCAGCCGGTACAAGAAAGATCTCGCCTAGAATATCAAATAGAAAACGTAATGCTGGCTTTCAGTTGAAGTAAATTTTTCATAGTCGGTTATTATATATCCAAAGTTAGCAGTTAACATTATGTATTTTATGTACAAAACACTTGTACATGTTGTAGCATAAAACGATCGCAAGATGTGATTTCTGAATGTTGTCTCAGACACTACATCCTTCAAAATTATCATGGTGAAGCGACAGCTGCAATACGCGCGAAAAAACACCTTGATTTACACCTTTGCACATCACTTTATTTGTCGAGCCTCAAACACGATTCTTCGATATAAAACGCATACAATAAAAACTAAATAAAGCACAAATCATTGCTTGTTTCACAATGTTTGATCGCGAGTATTATAAATTCAAGACACGAGACAGTGTCCGCGCAACGACCAATCACGTCAGCGTCGCCCCGCTTACTACTCTACTCCGGTCTGATCAACTCCTGCGCATGTTACCAATGCGTGCGAATGAGAGAGAAATATAGCGGACGAGGTAAAAAGGTTCTACCTGGACGAAAGCTCAAAGTTCATGCCTTCGATAGACAAAATAAATAACAGCTGACATCGTAAAAAAAGCAAACAACAAATATGCATTAATTATTAAATTATTTCATACTTTAACAAGTTGGGAAATTGATGTAAGCGGAAAACACAAGGACAAGAGAATGTTTGAAGTAATATTTGATCAACTGAACAAATTAATAATTGCGAGTTATTGTTAAGAATAATGGAAAATTATCTAGGAACGTGTCGTGAATGCTTCATATAAATACATACATATTTGAATGTTATCACGCACGCCATAACATTTTTTAAGAGATACCGAAATTAAAAACATGAAATTTTAAGTAATTTAAGCGACATTTTAAATCCAGGTAACATTGTAATTAGTGAAGGTGAGTATAAAGATAAAATAGTTTAAGCCACTACCCGTGACCAAGTATTTACTTGAATGTTGCAATTGAAGGTTGGGGCCTCCAATTAATGACACAAATACCAAGGTTTATTTATTTCAGTGTTTTTTAAGTAACAATTTAATGAAATTTATAATTAAATCCATTTAATTAAGTTCGTAGTGAACAAATTGACAGATCATTTTAAGAACATTTTTACGTAATAAATACGAGGCTTCCCAGATTCGGCTGCTGATAACTGCCGAATGCGCGTATCCTACTGTCTTATCAAAAAAAATACGTCATTCTATTCGCCACAATTTGGTAAAATGAAGTCTTATAAATGCGTAGACTAGCGATGTACACTTAAGTATATTATTACATTGCGCTGTTATTAAAAATATAACTATGTTTATTTCAAGTAAACCGTTGGTAAAAGAGAAATTTTAACAACAACAAAAACATATATTACGTAACATGTGAAGTGGTCAAATGATTTTGTGTTTCAACATATTGCTATAAAATAACGAGAAACTCACTTTGTAAGGTTCGTTTTTAAACGCTAATATAAAACCAAACGATGTTAACATTCCAGTGGAAAATCATAGAACGTAAACTATTATGGTTTATTAAAAACCAATTGGTGTGGTTACATAAAACTGCGATATAATTTTAATATTATGGAAAGTTATGGAACATTGAAAGGAAAGTGATAATAGGTTGATTGCGGAGACATTAACTATAGGAAAGCTACAGCAAGAATAATAAACGTACAATAAACCAATGGAGCGATTCAAGATATAATTTTGCGAATTGCAGAATCGTGCATCTAAGTGAAACTTCATTGTTAATCAAACCTTATTGATGACCAAGGATATGGACCAATGATCGATAATTACTTGACACGGTTCGAAATGGCTACTAACAGAGACATGTTTTACTTGATATTTGAAATCAACCTATAATTCAAACAATGAATCAAAAGTTACAATACCACGCATAAATAATTGACTTATCGAAAGTTCAAGTAAAAGTACAAATGTTAATGGAGCGGAAGCTTCAGTCGGATATCATTTGTGACGCAAATAAGACCGTGGCCAAGGTTGCTAAATCGTGTTTCAACTTTCCCGTAATAAGATATTCTACGCTTTTAGAAGGAGTTGATTTCAACCTATATATCAGTATTTTATACTTTGTGTACATGTATGTTGAATGCTACTCATTAATTCGTACATATATAGTTTTAGTAATTAGGATAAAATTCTTAAGTAAAACTTGTATAATCTCTTCTATTTGTAAAATACATAAATCTTATACATCCTTATCATCAGCCTGTTGCAGTTCACTGCTGGGCATAGGGCACCCCTGAGAGGTTATGCCCATAATCCCCACACTGGGCAGGCGTGTTGGGCGTCGAATACATAAATTAATAATAATTCATAATCTTATACATAATTTACAAAAAATACATTTATAAGTTTCCGAAACCGGCGTGTATGTGCAAAGAGAGTGATGAATATAGAAGAAGCGCGGCAGGACCGTAAGGATAGAGATATTTGGCGTGAAGATATGTATGTACATCTATAAGCATAGCAACGCTGTTGTGGTTCGTCTAACAATTGTACTCATAGCCACGGGGGCGATGTTATAACAGACCAATTATTATCAAACTATTTAAAAGTAATGCTTAGAAAACCATCAATAATACAAAATAAAGTGCAAGAACGGTTTCAAAGAAATTTTTAAACCGCGTTAGTACATAAAAGAAAAAATAAAGAACACACAAGTCCGCTGTTTCAATAGACAGCGTCGTAATTCGATTATAATTGTTGGCTAATCGTGATGTAGTACATTACGAACGGAGGAAAAATGTTCATCTGATCAATTGAATAAATGTACTTGGGACAATCGCCTATTCAGCTTGATACTGTCAACATAGCGAAAATGAACACATATTTGAAACTTAATGCTAAATATTATAAAGCAAGTCCGTTTCAAAAAGAAACCCTGTAGTTCTATTATCATTCATCAAACGGATGTTAATTTTTAATTCAATTCTGTAAATATGGAAACCATAGAATTGTACGTATTTTTATTTACGTACACCAATGGAATGTGGATTTAGTTTATTTATAAGATTAAATAATTACATATTATCTTTTCTATTCAGTATTTGCATACCTAAAAATACGATTTTTTATAAAGATACTGTTTTACTACAATGTAATGATTGAAAACCTTCCATCGACTTCAATTTCTCTTGGTGCGATTTAATAATGTTACTTCGATTAGCTTGGCACGAACAGTGCCAGCGGAGTAAGTAGTGAATCATACA
>DWEG01000709.1:0-10225 GCA_018245845.1 Apyrrothrix hygieia | reverse complement strand
AGCCACGTCGTCGTCGTATTGAATGCGTTTTAATGAAAAAACATGCGCCGATTCGCAACAGTCAAGGGAATTAAAACCTCCGCGCGGCGCTCGCGATTTCAAATGCATCGGTCGGAATTTTCATTTGCCCGAATATTATTTCCCAGAGGGAATTTTTAGTCCCGGTCTGTTTAAATTGATGGCCGCGATTGATAAATTTTGGATTAGCGGCGGCACGTGCATAGATGGTTGGCAATTGTTAACCATTCATTAATATTTATTGCGCTAACAATATTAATATTGGAAGTGTTTGTAATATACAAAAATAGTTTTTCAAATGGATGTCCAATTTAAATCGGCTACAATATTTCGCAGCAACACACTCGGAAGTGTAATTACATCTCGCCACGCCACAAGACAGTGCAGTGGTGTAAGTAATGAGTTCTGAAGATAAGAACCGAGGAAAAAAGAACAATACACACATACATATATGTATATGTACATTTGTGATTTTTCACTGCAACAGAAAACTTGTGCGGTTTTAACTTGTAAGCGTAAGAGAATTAAAAGTGCCTACGAGACCATCAATGTGATTGAAATATGGCTATAGCGTATGACGTCTGACGAACATCTATTCTCTTGTGTTCGTCCTCATGTACTCTGGCTTTCATTTTCTATGCATACGTAGGAACTGCGGCTTATTTATTCTGGCGTCCATTACAGTACTACAAACAGCAGTAAATAATGAAATGTCGCCATTATGTTAGAGACTGATTTGTTACTATTTTCTTCCAGTATTCATTCGATGTTGATTGCATTTTAATGGTGTATAAGCCGACATTTTCATATAAATTGCTTACGGTATTAGTCATGATATTTTTATTGTTTATAATTGACTTGTCAATATTGATGTAAGAATTGTGTAATCTTTTTGACGGTTAACATATCAGTGTCACGAAGTACTTAAGCAAAATAATTCAACATTAAATTTTTCTGCCCCACAGCAGCTGTGCAGGACCTTAATCTTAATATTTGTATAATTACAGCAGTTTATAGACTTCTAGTGTGTATATAAGAGAAATATGATTTTAATACTAATGACGTGTATCTTAAAATTCACGAAGTAACGAATATTGACTACCTCCAAAGTTTTTTACTTAAAGTATGCGGCTTTATAATTTCTTGTTACTTTTTTGAATATTGTCTTTTAAAATATTACCTAGATTTATTAAATAATAATTAAGTCTAAGATTTTGGAATAATAACTTACAAAATAAATATTACTTTGATGTTAAATTAAAAATACCTGAATTAGATTAATAATGGCTATATAAATAATTTATATAAGACACGTTACGTTTTACGTTTAAATGTTACGTTTTTACGTAAAAGCTATAAATTATTTTCGGTGAAACATAGCACGTTTCTAGTGCCGTTTCGTTAAACACAATGGATATAATTTTATTTTTAAATAATATATTTATCATTGAAATAATTAAACTTATATATGCAGTTGGGTCCTTTTTATTTTTAAATATAGTTTAGTGAGTCATAGCGCTACTAAAAAATATACATACGCATAGATATAAACTTATAAATATAATTAAACTTTTAATTATAATTAAATCAATATTTTGAAATGTTCAGTACAAGAATTAAAAAGTTTAGTCAAATGATTCATAAAACCACCTAGCTTCGTAAACTTGGTTATTAATTTTCATTTATTCAAACCTATCATTAAAAACGTATATAAGCCGTTATTTTAATAATAGTCATTAAAGATAAATAAAAATATTTATACTACATGCAAATTAACACATATAAACAAATTCAAATTTTACGTACCTATGTTTAAAATGGTGACGGCTGTACGGTGTGGTTAATGATATCTTGATACACTAAATATTATGTAACATTAATTTACGAGTGTTTTCTGTTATAAAACTAACTGATCACGACTCCTTTAGTGTTTCTATTTACTTTGGTTACGTCTTAAAGTTCGAGCGTCATCGAAAAGTTCGCGCCATTTCACGCGTGACTAAGTTTCGGATCCATCCTCACGCCAGCAAGTGCGCGGTGCGACTAAAGGCAAGTCCCACTGCGATCCACAGTCAACATATTCCTGGTAGCCTACCTTCCAAGTTTTCAGCAATCAACAATTCTAAAACGTAGAAACAAGCTCACTGACGCCAAACAAATATAAACCTTATAGCAATAAATTAGAGTTACGAATACATTCTTTGATTGAGGTCTTGTGACCTAAGGGCCCGCTTCAGTTTGGAAGGTGCGTTGCTATGAGGCCAGAAAATAGTAAACGTTACACTATTGCTACTGAAAATTGAACGTTATGCCTATTAATTCACAGAGATCAAAATATATTTGTAAAACCACAATGAATACGATACGGAAGGCTGGAAAACGCGGAAATTTTTCCGCGTCAGACAGAGATGGATACAGTTTTTAGCGACAAAAGGGAACGGCCTACACAAATCGGTTGGTGGGGATGATCTTAAAATGTTCTTAGAATATATGTGGGCATAAAAATGTTACATTTCTTGGGCAAAGACGACAATCTCGAATATTTTTTTAATTCGTCCCTTTAAGAGTTTACTTAAAACATATCGTTTGTAGAGCTAAACTTGGTAGATTATTTAAAAATCGATATATTAGACGAAAGTGCATGGCAACTCATTCATAATACATGTGAAGAAGTCTCTCAAAAGACGTAACTCAAAGCTAAGGTTGTTTATTTTGTTAGGGAAGAAAGCCTGTACACAACGGAAGATATACCACATGTTAGAGCATGAATAAAAGAAGAGCTATGTTTTAGAATTTCAAAAGATCAGCTAGTATTTTAGAACCAGGGTTAACGACTCTCATGTTGCAGTTTTGTCGTTCAACTGAAATTAGCAAAAAGCAAAGTATTTTATGATCTATAGTATTATTACAATTATTTTGTAATTTGTATTTAAAAGAGTATAGGTATTATATATGCTGGCAAATGGATACCACTTTTAAAAATTCAAACAAGTTGTTGTTGTCGTCAGTATCAGTGAAATTCTTAATATTACTTTACAAGAACTATCTCGAGAACAGTATGCATATTTCAAAACCTAGGTTATTTTAGGATCATCATTATGATTATTATCATCAGCCTGTCTAAGCTCACTGCACGACATAAGCCTCCCCTGAAGGGACTTTGCTTATAAGGTAACCCAAAAGCTCACGGCATAAATGATTATGGTGTGCAATCAAATTGTCAACTCTATCTACAGAAAGCTACTATCAGCAATGCGGTTCTATAACTGAATTCTCTAAATTACTTACACCGAGAGATAATATCTCTTCACAAATTCAAATCTTCGATCTCGGCTGTGAGATTGGAACGGGGGACAATTTGAATAGCGTGCTTTTATACAGAATGAAATAAAAGGAATATTTTTGTTACAAAAATTACAAGGACATTAGATGCCGTTTATACTGAAAGTATAACTTGTAATATACGGACTTCTGTATCAAATCTCAGTTACAAATGAAATGCGATACTTCAAAATTGCTTTGTAAATTCTCAGGAACATTTGAAGAGGAAGCTGTTGGGAAATTACGCTTATTATTGGGCAGAGTACGAGTAGAGTTTAGGTACTGAATCTCAAAGCAGATCATATTTGCTAGGCTTTATGTCCAAAATTCTCAATTCATGAATTCTATAATAGTGTACTAAATATGAAACTGAACACGAAATTATGCAGATAGAGATACAGATCATCAAAATACAAAAGCATATTTCTTAATAGTATAAAATATTAAATTAAATCTAACAATTTCTCCGGAATGTTACTTAACTTAAGGAATGTATATTTCTTAATAAGAGGCAAAAATAGTCATGAATAACAGTAGGTATGTATCTACTGAGTAGCAGGTGCGTTGGCTGCTCAAAAGCGCGGACTAGTCTCTTGTAAAGATAATTTTATTAGCCATCAAGAAACCGACAATAATATTAAAAGAAAAAAAAGAAAAATATATTCAAAAACATGACTGTCTCGTTGGTCGTGTTGGTTGCAAGCACGACTGCCGATCGAGTGGTCCTGGGTTAGAATCCCGGGTCGAGTACTATTAGATTTTTCTAAAATTAGAATTTCTAGTAGTGGCTCGAAGTGATTAGTGCCCGGTGTATGGCAAAAGACTCACCACCGATTCCATATTGAGACGTAAACGTAACTGGTAAAACGTGGGAGTGTACTACACTCCTCTGCCTACCTCTTCGGGGATAACAGGCATGATGTGACGTATATTTAAAAACATTTGTCGATGTCTAACTATAACATCTAGGATAACAACCTAACATGAAACCTAAAGTACGGTATCGCTTGTCAACATTTACCACAAGCCGTCAGCCATGCAAAAGTTGATCGCACCAGCCATAATTCAGTTTAAGCTTAAAGATATTCTTCGCTGGCCAGTTGCGCCAGTACTGCTGATGATATAAAACGTTTTAAAATAACCACGTAAGCATATTTTGAAGGCGCAAATATGGTTAATTGTTTCCGAATTAGTACCTATAGGTAATAATTTTACAATTCATAATGAGATACACAAATGAAATACATGTCGTTTAAAAATATTAAATACCGTTTGTGGACAGTCAACAATGTACACTAAATTATATATAAACCTCGGTGCAGGCTCGAAGTATCTGATCAAGGAGATAGATATCAGAGAAGATACAATTTTATTGTGCGTAATTTAAGTTAGTTCAATATCGAACTCCCTTAACTTTATTCAGTTATTTTCCCTTCTTTTATCTAAGCATACGAAAAATATTGTTTGATTTATTAAATAAAACTAATGAAAAAATGTGTATGAAAGTATGCATGTAGTTATTAAGATTCTAATTAAAACTTAAATTACGCATATCAAGTTATTAATATTACATTAAATGGCATTAGTACTTTATAAGAATTTCAGTTGCATAAAGTTTCAGTTTGGTCAGTTGCTTAAAAAGTGTATACAACGCGTTCTTAAATCTATGTAATGTATGTACTTTTAAGATAAGTATGGCAATAGGCTCCCCCACCATTCCATCGTCGGAAGTATGACAACGTTTGGATCGTGGAATGTACTGCACTTCTCTGCCTACTCCTTCAGCAAATACAGGCGTGATATTAGGTTTCTTTTTACATGCGCGCAAAATTAATGATGAATTCTAAAATACGACTAGATTCACAGGTCAGTAAGACCAACTAAATAGTTAATTATAATTAACCTAAAAAATGCATTATCACTTGAAAGTGAAACATCAAATTCTGCCTTCACCTGTAACACTGAGCCAGGCAAACGTGGCATTTCTAATCACCTGTTTCTAATCACCTCACCTGTTTTCTGCATAGAGCGACCTTTCACCGAATAGAAAAGTGACTCGAGCTCGACAACAACATAGCCGATTCACAACATATTAAAGTAAGCTAGACATCCTTATTATAACAAAACGTATGTCCTTAACAGACAACTACATATTTTGGAGTAACTTGCAACACAAATCGTAGTGTGGTGCAATGTGGATTAGTGGAAAAATAGGTTAGTAAATAATTCATTAGTTTGTTAAACTCCTGTCTCAAGTTTGATCTCGTTATTAAAAAAAATATTGTTATATGTTTTTCGTGATAAACCAATGCGTCATTGCTTAAAACTTAACGGTAACCTAGTTAATCGCAAATATTTACATGTACCTCACAAAGGCAATAGTGTGACTCCACTAATTGGAAACAATTCGCAGCTCACTCCGCCATATCGCTGCAGAGCGGGCACACTTTAGTGTTCACTCTGTGTAATAGAATCTTTTAAACGTAACATCACGTCTATAATCACCGAAGAGGTGGCCAGAGGAGTTTCCACCATGGAATAGGGGTTGAGGTTATTACAATTTGTGCCCGGTGCGGGCACAAATCCAAACACCGAGCCACTACTAGAAATTTTAATTGGAAATACTAGTTAGAAAAAATGCGTAATACTCCTAAAAATAGTACCCTACCCAGGAATTGAACTCACGTAATGTAACGACGGCGTAATAACATTTGCCAACATTATACTGTTTTGTTATTGATAAGATAAAGATGTTGTTGAAAAAGAAGAATACTGTTCCATACATATTGTTATTAGTGACACTATTTTTAGAATCGTAAATACGTTAAGTTAGTTAATACTAACCGACGCAATATAACAAGGCGCCTACATCCGACCCTAAATTCGTGCAATATATAATGCTTTACTTTGTCGTTTATGAGGCCGACGCAGACTTGGCCCGCGGAACATGTGTTACAGATTACGGCAATAAGGGAAATTGTCTTTTTTATGAGCGCTCCCACACAGCCTAAGGTATTCACGTGAAGTACAACCGTTTCTTAGCATGCCTGCAGAAAGATGTTAGTCGCTCTAAGTGAATATATTTTTTTAAATTATTATTTTTCGATATTGCAGTTATGTGAAACAGAGATTAGAGACCTTTTTCAAAAGAAACCATTATAAAAAATAAGTATGAAAATTAATTGTGATGTTTACAATTTTTTAAACACGTCTAGACGTCGGATGGTAGAACGGAACAGGTGGGACCAAAGTATGGAACTGTGCGAACTCTCCAAAATGTATCCTATAGAAGACTGCAAGACTTTGCATCGATGGTCAAGCCCAAGCAATTTGAACTCTATGAGTTTGTCGTTACCAATAACTGGTCTAACACGTTTTTCCACAGAGTTGAAAGTACCCAGATGGAACTTGGCGGATCCATCCCATAGGTGGCAGCAGTACTCCATATAAGATCGCATTCGCACCTGGTATAAGGAGAGCAGTTGCTCGGGCGTGAAGTGTCGCCTCACCTTATTCAAGACGCCAAGTTTTTTCGCAGCTGTTTTCACCTGAGACTCTATGATGCGGCCGCAGTTAAGATTGGACAACAGATCCATTTCCAATAGCAACAGATGGGCCGTGATAGGAACGGACACATCTTGAAAAGTCCGTTTGGAGGTGAAAAAATTCACTTGTGTTTTTGAGGCATTAAAACTGACCCTGCTGGCATCGCCTTTGCTCGTACTGGATTACGTCCTTATTCGCCGGTGCAGGTAGAATGTATCTCTCAATAACGGTGCTGTCGTCTGCATAGCCCAAAACCCAGGTATTGTCAGACCATTTATATGCAGCTTTGCGGAGAGAACAGTTCCTTGAGGAACGTCCGATATTTATATCCTGTACGTCCGACGTGTATCCATTAAGGACCACACGTCTCAATCGGCAGTCGCACTTGAAACCAATCGACTAACGAGGAAGTCGTTATATATTTGTATATTACATTTCAATAGTTTTAATTATAGTTCCCTATCAATTTGTCTTGTGTACCTTCGAAGTGTCCAGCGTGAACTGTATCCGGGAGTTAATTTCACGGGGTATTTGTTCCACTGGTACGAGACGTCTCCTTATTTTAAAGTACTTCGTACTGGATAGATTAATTCCTCTCTTACTAAATTGCAAACTGTATCTTGTTTGCAATTTCTTTCTAGACTCCTTTAGAAGATTTTCGTTTGGACACGAGGAGTGAGAATAACCTACGATGAATTTATTTTGTAGGTATTTTTAATAAGCTGGAGTAGATACCTATTTAGTTCGTTGTATTAGTAGGTTCAATTGTATTGTTTGGTAGGTATAAAAATAGAATTCTACGACATGGGTCATTTAATTTTATTGTCTTTTAATTCATCATTTAAGGTTTCACTATATTTGTTACATATACAACTCACAACAAAAGCAGTAATATAAGTAAGTTATATTTAAATAAATTTAATTTAACTAAAATTGCAGTGATATTACTACATACAGAATTTATTGAGGATATAGTTTTATACACTGGGAATTATATTGGCCCTCTGGTGCAGTAGTTAGTAAACCTGAGTGTTGCACCGGGAGTCGTGGGTTCGTATCGCACCCTGAATAAATATTTGTGTGATGAGCACAAGTATTTGTTCTGTGTCTGGCTGTTAAAATATCTGATTAAGTATATGTTTATCAGCCGTCTGGTTACCATAACACAAGCTCTCTTGATTCTAACATTGGGATCAGACGGTCGGGTGTGATGATTTCCCAAGATATTATTATTATTATATTTCGCATAATCTGTCGGAATACTTAGATACTTCACTCTTTTAAAATAAGTAAATCTGGGTGGCTAAAAGTAAAAACGTGCGTCATTACAGGATACCTATGTACGTAACAATTTCAGCGTTCGTCTCCCGACATTATCTCTCCAAACAGCCGAGGCTCCTGCAAAACTTGTTCCATTATTTTCCTGACATATTTCACAATAGCAGAGCACTGTGGCAACATTTTATCCGCTACAAAATTTAAAATGTGTCCAAAGAAACATTTTGAGATTCTGTCCTTTATTGAACAAATAGTTGAGCGGACCAGGACGCTTTTACAAAACATTCATTGCATTCCATATTTGAACATATAATATACATATATACTATACATTGCATTCCATATTTGAAATGTTAACAAAATACACAAAATTCGTAAGGTAGTTCTCAAATCGAATTTATAGTTTACACACACACAAATCGTAAATTAGGCAATAATAATAATAATAATAATTTCGTATTTTTTAATACAACCTGTAAACCTATTTATTCGCCATAGTCTTACTACAACGTTTTGGGAAAAATAAATATCACGTTGATTATAGACCATCCAATACACATTTCCCTTCAATATCTCCTTATCAATCGTCACGTCGATTCTCGATTCTCTTCTTATTTATGTCATAATTTCCTTAGTCTTTCTCTACCCCTTGTGGCTATCCATATTCATGTTCATTACAATTTTGATTTCATTGATTTTTTATCCATTCTCATGACGTATCTAAAAATGTTAAACAATTTCCTCTTAAATTGGCGCCACTTTCAAACTTCCTTCTTTCATTCTTTTTATTCTACAGATACATCTTCACTTTAGCATCTCAGTTTCATTCAATCAATAAAACAATTGAAACAAACCTAGTGATTACTAATATTATTGTGGTTATTTTGTTTTTGTGTAAGCTACAGATATAAAAATCACGTTTTGGATAATGATAAATGCAAGCAATGGTTTTTTAAAATATCAAACCATTAATAAAGCTTCTCATTCTACCGTCATTATGTATGACAGTTGATTTAGAAAAAAATCTTTAGTCCTTTATATACTAACGACTGCCTTGTTGGTCGTGTTGGTTGCATGCGCGACTGCCGATCGAGAGGTGCTGGGTCGAATCCCGAGTCGAGTACTATTAGATTTTTCTAAAATTAGAATTTCTAGTAGTGGCTCGGAGTCTGGATTAGTGCCCGGTGAATGGCAATAGAACCGCCACCTATTCCATATTGGGACGTAAACGTAACTGTAAAACATGGGGGTGTACTACACTCCTCTGTCTACCCCTTCGGGGATTACAGGCCTGATGTTACGTCATATACTTGTTTAAAGAGAACCATATAAAACCCACTACTTTTAAGGAAAACAATCGAAAAATCACGTGATTTGTTCCTTGGCAGTGACGTCACTGGAGGGCGAGATAGTGAACTTGACGAAGGTGACGCGTTCCGAGATGGGCGCGTACCTGTGCATCGCCACCAACGCGGTGCCGCCCTCCGTCTCCAAGAGGATCATTGTTGATGTTGAATGTGAGTATGGAGATTTTTTTGTTTCATCTTTATTTCGGGGTTATAGTACAATACATTACATTTACAACGATCTAGCTAAACTTTACACACCGTTTGTTACCAAGATATATACTCAGTTTCACAATAGTTTGCATGTGTATAGAAATAGTTGATGTTAACAATATGTTCGCTGCAATTTTCTAATTAAATAGCTGAAATGCCTACTGTTAAATCTGTACGTTACTTCAACACCATGTTTTTTAATTTTATTTTTGTCCATTGTACCTATGCTTAGTTGCAACATTTACATATAACATTTACATATAATATGTACATAACGCAGCTTTGCGTACGTCGAAATTCACAAAACTACGATGTCGTATTGTTTAGTTTATGCAGATTTCACTGACATGATGTAAACAGTTGTACCCAATTCATAATAATTAAAATAATCAGTATTAAAAATTATATGTGGAGCTAATATTATAAAGAAATAAGAAAGAAAAGTTACGGAGAATTTTTACACATAAAAAACGTAACATCAGGCCTGTAATTCCCGAAGAGGT
>DWEG01000708.1:0-10226 GCA_018245845.1 Apyrrothrix hygieia | reverse complement strand
GTCTCCAGCGAGTGGCGCACGGCAAACAAGACGAGAGCACAAACACGACAGCTCTTAAAATATTCATCTCATGTATCGATCTGTTATGATTCTTGTTCGTTTTTATACAGTTTCGAAGCCACAATACAGTTCAACAAAAAATCGACCTTTATCTTTTTGGAACTCTTCCAAAATGACAACTTATTAAATATAAGTAAATTATACCTAACCTAATGTTAAAATTTATTTATAGCTACATGTACAGTTGATGTTTTCTACTCACCGTTTCCCTTATCGTCAGGTCTGTGGATTTCGGGTGGCTTGGCCAACACTGAAAGGGGATGGTGCGGTACTCCTAAGCCCAGGAGCCCCGCTGGGGGCAGTGCACCCTGCCCTAGAAGCGGAAGGGGCGGCGCCCCATGTGTTGGTAAATGCGCTGCATGCATCTGTTGCAGGAGTCGAGGTAAATCTGGTCGTTGTTGCTGAAAAAGAAACTGAAGTTTAGAAACTACATAGAGTTTCAGCTACAATTATTTTGTAATACTATAATAGAATATGAATATTGAGGAACAATTATCTAAGCTTCCGGCTATTTAAATGCAGTTAACAGCCCCGAAATCGAACATTATTAACCCTTAAGTATTCTATAATACATACGTACCTAGGTACATGAGAATTACAAAAAATCGAGTTAATGTTTCCTTAATAACAACTGAACGCAACTGTTGTGAAAGAACAATGGAAAATAACAGCAACAGTCTCCATGAGAAAAGAAAGGAAGACGAAGACGAAGTGTTCACGTAATCATCTTAACAAAATGGGGTAGCCATTACTGTTCGTCGTGGTTTTACTTAGTGTCGGCGGTCAAAGTGAATTGATGTGTCACCGTAGAACGTCGTGCATTTTTAACCGTGCGGGGCTAAATTAAAAAGTCCTCCACGAGTCCCCCTCAACGCGGCGATATTTTAAAATTTAAATGAGAGTTTCGCCGGCGGCAGCGACGACTGGGCGAAATTGATTACTCCTTCTCCATTATTCCCCTTTTTCCACTTTCCTCGTTTTCCCGCGCTTCCCATTTCTATCTCGTCTCGTTTAACTTTATTATTATCCGCTGCGACCCGCTGCACGTCCGCACTCCTGCTGCTCGCTGGCGCTCGCTACCCTCTTCGCGTTCGTTTTGTCGAGCTCGATTTTTTCACACCCGGACGAACCCAATCTTTTATTTAGCCGCCGAAAATTAATTGGTTTTTCGCAGAGGGTGGAACATATTTTTTATTGGCCGCTCACAGCTGTGATTTATTGTGTGTCAAAAGGTGGCGAGCGCCACTTAGCTGGAGGACGTTTTTACTAAAGCGATTTTAATATTAAAGTATAAATGGCAGAGTGACTAGTTTTTTATTAGGTGCGTCTTATATTGAACACTTAATATAAACTTGTGAATATGTAGTAATAAAACGTTCAAAAGTTACATCGAAATATTTACATAGGTATATAAGCAGTATTTTCTACAATCCAACATTATTATACCAGGTATGCCTTATAAGAAGCCTACGAGTAAAATCGAAAATTCAGAGCGAACGTTATTAAAAGTTGACGTGCTTTAAAAGTAGGTTGTGTTAGGCGAGAAAACTAAACTAGAGGCATCGCACAAAGGGTTGCGCGTCGAAACGGCTGGCATGACACGACCCGCAGCCATTGAGAGGCGCACGCTCGCAGCCTCACACTCCGCGCGGGACGAGCGCCCGCCACCCACTCGCTTGTTATGAATGACAATAACGCGGCGTTCATGCCTTACCACGATATTTTTCCTCGCGTGCTTTTATTTCAGAAGTGATTAAACACTAGGGCTCGCACTTCGCCTCGGAGGGCTCCGACTCTTTCTCCCTAACGACTTTTTCATCGGTTCACTTATCTCGTCGCGAACTTCGCTGTTTGTATTATCTGCCAAATTAAAGTTTGCTCAAGATCGGGGATTGGATCAGGGGGTTATTTTTCAATATACTTTAAAGTACTTACTTTTACAACTTTTCGATATTTAATTAAAAAAACGAGAGATATAGAAGCGAATAAGAGATAGGCTACGTTTATAATCTTCTTTTAGAACGAGGGATTATCGTTAAACATTAACTTTCATAATTGGACGAAAAGTTATTTTATTATAAAATCTCCTGTTACTATGTGCAATATTTTAAGCACTACGTAAATAAAAGCTTAAAAAGTGTTATATGCATTGTAGTGTTGGAATGTGGCTGAGCAGCAGACGCGGCTGGAAAGCTTTTGTCACCAGAAAAATGCTTCGCCGCGTTTGGGTTTTCACGGTACATTTACCTCTGTCTATACGCGCGCGGATTATACTCCATTTATAAATGGATAGCGTACGCAGAGTGCAGATTTTTACGCTAAATATTTCCCTTCGCTTTCGTTCGGTTGAAATGTTCTGCCACAACGATTTATTCATCTGGTTATGTTTGCCAAGCTTTTACATTTCTAGCGTTTCATCACTGTTGTTTTATATTGAAAAGGTGAGGGTTCGTACAATTTTAGTGATCGCTCTGAAACTTCTCATACTTACATTTTATAACGTTTATTTGTAAGATAAGTGTCTTTATTAAACAAATAAATACAAACAAAATAGTAGACGTTTAAATATATTAACAAACGGCTGTCGGACCAGATGACTCGGAAGATTAGAATGAGTCATAATATCTCATAATATTCGAAGCAATTACAACGCATCTAAGTATGAATCGGCGTTCGTAATTATAACATTAACCTACAATTAGTTACGTTTTAATAGGAGCTATCGAAAGGAGGAAAGTTTCCATTCTAACACACTTAAATAATTAAGAGCAGTTAGTTGGAGGTTAGCGGCGCATTAAACTCCTATTACGGAGCTATTGCTCTTCCAGTTCTTCTCCGGCGGATTGCACAATAGATAGATTGATTACGAAATTATAATCTGTTCGGAAAATTGCTTTATCACGATACAACACTTACACAGTGATGTAATATATCACGATGAAATCAAAGACGCTAGAGGAAGATTTAACGAACCACGTCGAGCACGAACATCCTAGTTCAATAGCGCCTGCTATACGCCCCTAGGGGTCTCGTTTTATTAAACGTGGCATCCACATGATCGAATTGGTTACGGTCACCCGAGTTTTACGGTTTGTTTCAATCAAAAAATAAATCAACTTGATATGTTCGAAATAAAGAAAAGCGCTTTATGAATATAAGAAGTTTATTTACTATCGAAAATTGTTTTTGTAAACCGGTTCTAATTTATAACAATTTACAATACTCGAAATTTATCGTAATTAATATAAGAAGACTAATTGTGTACCTATTCAGTATATATATCGACTTACAAAGAATAATTGGATTCAGTCAAATATAGAAAGCCGTTTCGAAGATAGGAGAATACAGGACGCAAGAGGGGTGGCGACGTGACGCACGCTCCAGCAGACGACAGCCAGAAGGCCATAATTTAAACAACACATAATACTACAAACAAGACGATAGAACGACGTACGAGTACTACAGTTTCACTTTTGTGTTAAGAAGAATAAGATATAAAGAAAAGTAATTTTATTACGAACTATATTGAGCTTGTCGACGTATTCTGAGTCTACCGAGTAATCTATTAGACAATACATTTTCTGTTAGAATTCTTATCATTATTATATTATTTTATGGTGTTTAAAATTAATAACATTTTATTTCGCTTCTCAACCAGACTGACATCGTTTATTCTCACGTAAAACCTTAAAACTGAAATCGGCGAGCATATATAGGTAGTGATTTCTGTAGAAGTAGGTCAAGTGTGTAAGAATAGATATTTGGCACCCGCTGCTCTTTGCCTACCCTTCAAGGAACCTGGCGTGATGATTATTGTAATAGCACATTAAATTAGAGTCTACAAAGGCTAATGGTATGGTATCCCAGTCAACCTAGGGTGACGAGGGGATCGTGTGGTGTGGTACATTATCTGAATGATGAACACATATCTCCCCTGCTCACTCCACATGAAGTATGCGTTATATTTCACGTTATTGTATCAACGATTTCATTACTTTATGTAGTACAGAATAAAAGCTAGCGAGAGGGTAAACGCCGGCGGGGGAGCACGCTCCATTACACCCAAGAGATCCTACCGGCAGACACGTGTCGGAGCGGTTGCATATTATCCGATACGACAACTTAATCGGATCGGTTGTGTCGATAGTTGAGGCAACGTTAATTATGGACTCTTGCCCATGAACCCAGTTACTTGATTGTCGTGGCGTTTTTGTGTTTGCACACAACAACAGGATATACGTACACACAATACATTATAATAATATGTTGAGACATCTCTATACAGCTATCTGATCTCAAAGTAAGCATCAAAAGAGCTCGACTTATGGTAACCGGACGGCTGACAAATTACATATATACTTATATAGATTTTTTCATAGATAAACGCCTAGTATCGTCAAATTAAACATAGTTGTCTTATAGTTGCTGGTACATATGACTCGATAGGACACAAGTTTATTGGCTTTCGGTTTTGTTATTGTAATAAATGATATGTAAAGCCTCTTACATTTTAATTGGGCACAAACAAGCTTTTCAAGGTAAAGCGCGCTGAAACGCAAGACTGAAGCCTCTTTACCCAAATAAAAATAACAATAATACAGTGTAATGCTTTAAACAAAAAGTTTCTATTGTTTCATGAGTTTTGGAATTTTGTTTTAATTAATTTATGTATGTATAAATAAGTCAAAAGTCTATAAAATTGTGTACAATAAATAAATAATCTTAGTCGTAATGAGAACTTTACTAATTACGAAACACAAATTAAGAACCTTTCTTCAAATTGTTTTATAGCCCAGTTTAACAACCACCGCCATTTGTCAATATTAAATTCATAAATGGGCAAAACGTGCGAAACAAGCCAAGGAGACCCTAAATCTGGTGAGTCGTAAAACTGATTACATAATATCATTGCGAACGGCATAAGAATGGCACCCTAACTGACTAGCTCGCGTTGAAAAAATAAACAGGTCCGTAAAGTGACAAGGGCGCAGTTGACGCGCGAGCAACGCGCGGGCTCGCGGAGCGGCTGCAATGCAATATTTATCACCGTTCGCGGACGTGTCTCGGAAAAAATGACAAATTCATGTTTCCCACCCGCCGCCGAACCCCGCACTCCGATTTATACCCGTCGTAATTTTTATCAGAGGGCGCGAGAGCCCGCGTAAACTAGAGAGAAATGTTTTCACGAGTCGCTTGTTTATAAAGCCATCGACGGGGAAACAGATACGGTCTATTTACACGGCGAGCGCTCGTGTTTGCTCACATATCTCTCGAGATAATGTTGCATAAACTAGATACGCATAATACACTTGTTTATACCGCGTACTTGTGTCAACGATCCGGCTTTTCAATTACAAACAAATGTACCGCGAGCGTTACAGAATATTTAGTATGCATTAAGAGAGATTCGTTATCAGATTCGTGGCGCGTATCTGTGACACGAGGTCGCACGTCCTATCGATCTGCTGGAGTTACGTGAATATTGTTTCGATGTGAACATTTGTGTCATGTAGGTGAGCACGAGGGTGCTCGTATCTGGAAGCTATTACCTCGACGGATGTCGAACCCTCCCCTCGGGGCCGTCTTCGCGAAATAAAATCGCAACGAGAAATGATATACCCGCCGATAGCGCGGCGACGACACACTACCGATTGCTCTGCTCACTGTTCGAGAACTTTCGCACGTTCGATCCCACCTGGCATTCACTTTACCTTCGACCACATTAAGCGCTGTTCACGACATCGTTGGTTTGAAATCCGATAGGCTGAGACATAATTGTTCATTGAAGCGGACGGCTCGAAAATAAATAACATTAATTCTTATTTTACATTACGCTAGCACAGAACAAAGAGAATTAAAGAGGATAACATGAAAAACGAAAACGAGGCGCTATAAAACGAGACGTTTAAATTTCGCCGGAACATTTGAAACGGTAAGTGATTTTAATAGGCAGGCAAACAGTCCCCAATTTGAGGAGTATTCCCTCTTCACAAATCGGCGCGCGGTGGAATGGTCGCAAATCAGACGACGGAGGGCGCGAGCGTTCTCTCGAGGGAGAGCCCCTTTGATCCCAGCTGACCCGAAAATAAAAAAGGTTCGTAATAAAAAAGGACCGACATACGGAAGGTGGCGCCGCTTTTTTATTTAAATTAGAGTGTTTTATAGGGGGACAGCGATATTGCGTTTTGCCTGTTTCTCGAAGGCAGTTCGGCAATCTATAGGTGTATCTAGAGGTGGGTTAAGCCTGAAATGTTTGAGAGCAACGAACTCATAGCCTTAGAATATTAAGGAGTTCTCTTTTAGATGGAAATATTCGTACGTACACTGAATTTTTAATTAAACAAGGCTAACCGAAGATAAAAATTCATTTATTCAAGTATTCAATAAAACTTAAGTGTATCTATATAGAGAAACGCTACCGTTTTATTTTGTTAAATGATTTGTGATAAGTTTCAGTATTCGAATGAAGAAACAGACTAAGGGCAATATTTAATTACGTAAGTCAAACAAAATTGAAAAAGAAATATATTCCTCCTCATTTTTATTATATTTCTATATTATTCCCAACATGTATATATTTATTTCAAAACTGATGGGGGTTTAATAAAGGGGTGCGGCTATAAAAATGTTTCACCTTTGTAACAAAACCAGCTTCGAATGAAAAAATATTATATTATTTCTTAAACGCTGTTTGTAAACGCGTTACTTAAACAGTCCCCTTCAACTATTTTCGAGACAGATGCACAAAATAGCTAAATCTTGTGATGTTGTTGATAAATAAATTAACAACAAAAATATCATGTTAAAGCATATTCGGCTGCTCTGACGGTGTCGGAAACTGGCAAGGGTTTTATAAATTATTAATATTAATAAATCCTCACGCCAGGTCTCTTATGGACTAGGCAGTGGGCACGGAGTGCCAAATATTTCTATCTCTACAGAACAGCCGTGCGTCGTTTATGTTCATCATTCTCTTTATACATAATAAATAACATTACAACGATAATATTAAAAGTTACGCGAAAAAATAATAAACTTTACGTGCTTGTCTCTTGTTTTTTTGAATTAGTACGAAAATAAATCGATGTCAGCCGGAGGTAGAAACATTGTCGTCGGCGGTGCGCTGAGTGTACTAATCGAGTTGGCAGCGCGCCAGAGATTCAAGATTCACAAGGGTCTATCGGCCGCAGACTGATGAGCGACGAGAGTTTCACCGCTTTATTTTCGAACTCATTATCTTTAAGTGATTTATTTTAGTCGCACTTATACACCTATTCGCGCTCGAGGCGTTTACACGCGAGATCGGGTCGCGCTGACAGCTCCACACTGTCGCCCGGAGCGTCCAGGCCCGCTGTAATAACAAACCGCAATGAAGTCCTCACGACGCTCATCAGTTAAAAACACAATTAGAGAATTGTGAAATTAGTTACTAGTTCAATTCGAGAACGGTCTCTAATTCGAGGGCCGGTACTGCGTTCAGTATCGCGCTGTGTAAATTAATGCCAACACTAATGTGCGGACGATGTTAGCTGACTCGTTAGATTTGAGACACTAATATCCTCACTGCGCCGTCCGGTAAACAAACATACTTTGCGTATTTCAAGACAATATTATACCCACATGTAAATTAGAAACGAGTACGGCGTGAGAAATCGAATGATATCAGCGTCATAAAACGAAATATATTATATCGAACATAAAGTTATTCCAGTTGGTGGCAATTTTATCAATTCCCCGAGGTTGGATCGCAGCCAAGTGGAGCTGCGCGGCTTAGATCGTTTAATTAACGAGCGTCGAACTTTCGACCTGTTGAAAGCCGCCTGCCTTCACGGAATGAACTTACTTTACACGTAGTACACTCTCGTTCTAACTTGATAAATTTCTATCGCCTCCACGGTTCTTGTCTAGAGAAATTAACTTGTTATAGTAACATCGAGGAATACTTTGGAGCGTCTTTTATTTAAGACGAGACGTCTCCAGTATAATGAGAACGTTCAGCGAGCAGGTACAATACGGTATTTCAAATTAACATCTAAACGCGATGTTTGGATAACGTGAATTGCTGTACTGAAAGTGAAATAGATGTTCAAACACATTTCGTGTCAGAAACAAATTCACGTTCGAATAACAAATCGAAGACATAATACATCTTGTTGCATTGAGATGTATGTAATGTGTAAAGGTGAGCGAGCGGCGGGCTCTGCCGCTGATGGGCGACGGAAAGCTGGGATTGTTTGGACAGATGCCACAATCGGCCGAGTAGCAATAGCGCTGCCGAACATTCCATGGCACATTTACAACAGACTGAACAAACAAGACACGTGTTGTTTAAATCGGTTCCGCGCGAACTGGCCGCGGGAAAATTAATTCTCGTGCCAGCCATTCCAGAACGTTCGGAAATCTTACTTAGCAGTTACCGGTAAACAAACAAAATAATGTTTCGTTCGGTATTATAAATGGGGATTATATTTAATGCCGGCGCGATGTTTGCAATACGTCAGCAGCGCAGTGAAAAACGATTGTGAGAAAGAAATAATATTATTACAGCTTCATAAATTATATCGGAATCGTGAATTGCTACGAAACTATTCGAAAAAGCGAATTGAATAATGTATACAATTTTATGGGGAAGTGTTTTGTTTGGATGGAAGCCATTTCTTAAAGTAAGAACTTACCCCTATGATTGCATTGAGCTCGGTCATAGTGACTTGCTTCGCCCTCTCAACCGCCGACGCCACTTGCTGCTGGTGCTCTTGGGACAGGAACGGTAATATCTGGGCTATTATTGCATTTAATCTCTTCGCGATTTCAGTCTGAAAGAAAATAAACATCTTTAGATATTACATAGATACATGATAGACTAAGTGCTTAAGTCAGAGAGACGCATATTTAAATAATTCCTGAATCAAAGTTATATTACCGTGCTACAGGCATCAGTAAGAAAATGCAAGTAATCGTGTGTACGGATCGCACATTAGTGTTTAACCAAAATCGCCGAAATCAATTATGTGGCGAACGGTATCAGAACAAATCGCTTTACATGCAAATAGACGTCCAAAAATGTATCCACACTCCAATGCGACGGACACCGATTCAATAAACGCATATAATAATAATCATAAGTATGATTACAGCGAATAAGCTGCCCGGAAAGCAACAAATAAAATTAACACGGTAAACAATATGCACGCGGTCAAATGGAATGATAAATCGCCGTGTTACCCGAGCTACTCGCATTTATTGGCTTTGTTCGTATTTTCCGTTTAAATGCACATTAATTTTATTCACGGATTTGCAGTGAATCGAGAACGAATTAACATAATGAGCCTTTTGAATACCGACCATTCGTATGAACGTGCGCTCGCGGAGGGTGAAAAAAATACCTGTCTGATCGCTCGATTTAAATAGTGCATACATATTTATGAATACTTACGAGACTGTAGGAATGCTTGTATTAGTAATTGCAGGTTTTTCTAGAGATTAGCTCAATTATTTAATTAATGAAATTAGTCATTAAATTTGTGCTAAGGTATTTTCGTAATTAATATCGTGGCACGTTATTTAATATTGTATTTATTTTAATACACATTACGGGAACTATATATAAAATACGATAAAAAGGAACTTTTATATTTAAAATATTTGTAAACTGTTACTATGGTATTTTTTTCGATATCGTATAAAATAAATTAGACAGGTAAATAATTATAGTACGTACGAATATCGCCCACAGACATGTGGGCGGTGGAGCGAATGCGTAAACCACAGGTACGTAACAAAATTGTTCATTCATTGCATTTGTATGTGAAATATTTGCGGCGCTGCTCTATGTAAAAGTACATGCCAATACCACACATCGACGGATGTGATGTTCAGGTCGATTTACAGAAGAGAATTGTATAACTAAGTTTACTTATTACACACACACGTACACACACACACGTACACACACGCACGTACACACACGCACGTACGCACGCGTTCATAAACAAAATGGACAACAAAATTTTCGTAACGCGGGTTTAGCTTGAGCTTGACTCGACTGGTTTCGCAGATTTTTAAAATACTAGTGTATTTGTATGCAATAAACAGTTATAAATCACCAATTATATAGTCATGAAACTGTGTTCTCTGTAATTCTTTTGTTCATTTCCATGGTAACTACA